>JAKSZT010054304.1:6024685-6154344 GCA_026826555.1 Tolypeutes matacus
ATGGAACTTTGTCTGAAGACAAACTGTATTTCTTTAAAATGATTTTGATATGATTTTGTAGTTGAATTGTTACTGATTTAAGTTTTTTTTGAATATTGTAATGTATTTTTGGAATTCAGAGGGTGGAGTGTAACAGTTGGCCATTTTGATGTAATTATGAATTCCAAAAATATAAGTGGATCATGCTTGTAAACTGATCTGTTAATCTGGGCATGATTAGGTTATGATTAAGGCGTTGAGCCCCGCCCCCTGGTGGGTGGGGAATCAAATATAAAAGGCAAGGCAAAGAACAGAGTTGAAGCAGTCTTTTGAGAAGCAGTTTTGATGTTGGAAAGAAGGCCCCAGGAGAAGAGAAGCAAGCCGTTTGCCTGATCATCTACAGCTGCCCTTGTGGAGGAAACAGGAGCTAAGCCCGGAGAGAAACGCAGCCCCGGGAAGAGAGGAACCCAGAAGCCTGAACCCTGGCAAACGCCGGCAGCTGTCTTGCTCCAACATGTGGCAATGAACATTGGTGAGAGAAGAAACTTAACGTTTTATGGCCTGGTATCTGTGGACTTCTACCCCAAATAAATACCCTTTATAAAGACCAACCCAGTTTTGGTATTTTACATTAGTACCCCTTTGGCTGACTAATACAGAATTTGGTACCGAGGAGTGGGGAAGAGCTTTTGTAATTACCAAAGTGTTTATTCTTGAGTTGTATGATATCTTTATATAACTTGGAATTCAAAGCTTTATCGGATATGTGGTTTCCAAATATTTTCTCCCATTAAGTAGGATGCCTTTTTACTTTCTTGACAAAGTCTTTTGAAGAACAAAAGTGTTTACTTTTGCAGAGCTACAAATTATGTATCTTTTCTTTTGTTGTTCATGCTTTGGGTGTAAGGTTTAAGAAACTATCACCTATCATAAGACCTTGAAGAGATCTCTATATTTTCTTCCAGGAGTTTTATGGTTGTAGCTTTTCTTTTTCAATCTTGATCCATTTTGAGTTAATTTTTATATGAGATGTGAGATAGGGATCCCTTTTCTTTCTTTTGGATATGGATATCCAGTTCTCTCAGCACCATTTGTCAAATAGACTGTTCTGGCACAGCTGGGTGGGCTTGATAGCCTTGTCAAAAATCACTTGACTGTAAACATGAGGGTCTATTCTGGGTTTTCGATTCAGTTCCATTGGTCAATATATCTATGTTTATGCCAGTCCCATGCTGTATTTACAACTGTAACTAAGTAATGTGCTTTCAAGTCAGAAAGTGAGAGTCCTCCAACGTCATTCTTCTTTTTCAGGATATTTTTTGGCTATCTGGGGCCTCTTACCCTTCCAAATAAATTTGATTATCACCTTTTCCATTTCTGCAAATCAGGCTAATCTTCCAATCCACGAACACGGAATGTCCTTCCATTTATTTCAGTCTCTTTTTGGTTTCTTTTAGCAATGTTTTATAATTTTCTAAATACAGGTCCTTTTTACCCTTGGTTAAGTTTATTTCTGAATGTTTGATTCTTTTAGTTACTATTGTAAATGAAATTTTTTCTGTCTTCCCCCATCTTGTCCATGTGTATAGTTTTTTTTGGCGTACAGTTGTTCATAGTATCCTATGATCTCTTGTGTCTGTGGGGTCAGTGGTGATGCCCCCCCTCTCATTTCTGATTTTATTTATTTACATCTTCTCTTTTTTTCTTTGCCAGTCTAACTAAGGGTTTCTCAATTTTGTTGTTTATCTCAAAGAACCAGTTTTTGGTTTTGTTGATTCTATTGGTTTTTTGATTCTCAATTTCATTTATTTCTGCTCTGAGCTATATTATTTCTTTCCTTTGCCTTGATTTGGGATTAGTTTATTGTTCTTTTTCCAGTTCCTCCAGGTTTGCAGTTAGGTCTTCAATTTTAACTCTTTCTCCTTTATAAATGTAAGCATTGAGGGCTATAAACTTCCTTCTCAGCCTTGCCTTTGCTGTGTCCCAAAGGATATGTTGTGTTCTCATTTTCATTTGACTCAAGATATTTACAAAATTCTCTTGCAATTTCTTCTTTGACCTACTGATTATTTAAGAATGTGTTTTTTTCCTCCGTATATTTGTGATTTTTCCCTTTTTCTGTCCATTATTGATTTCCATCTTCAGTCCATTATGATCAGAGAAAGTGCTTTGTATAATTTCAGTCTTTTTAAATTTACTGAGACCTGTCTTGTGACCCTACATATGATCTACCCTGGAGAAGGATTCATGAGCACTTGAAAAGAAGTATATCCTGCTGTTTGGGGGTGTAATGCTCTATAAATGTCTGTTATCATATTATTCAAGTCCTCTGATTCCTTATTTGTCCTCTGTCCAGATGTTCTATCCAATGCTGAGAGTAGTGTTTTGAAGTCTCCAACTATTATTGTAGAGATGTCTATTTCTTCCTTCAGTTTTGCCAGTGTGTGCCTCGTATCTTGTGGAACCCAGGTCAGGTGCATAAATATTTATTACAGTTATTTTTTTTTTTTTTTTATACATTGCCCCCTTTTTAAATTTATTTATTTTATTTTATTTTTAAACAATTTATTGAAGTATGTCATTCATACATGAATATACATAAACTATAAGTGTTCAGTAAACATAGTGATCTTACAAAACAAACATGCATAATAACATCATACAAGGCTCCCACACATCACCCCCCCCACAAACATCCTGCATTGTTGTGAAACATTTGTTAACAAATCATGAAAGCACATCATCGAAGTATTACTACTAACTATAGTCTGAATCTTCCTCCCCTATACATTTTTCAAGGATTTATTTACTTTTATCCACTTTTAGCTCCCCCCCACGTTTTTGCTGTTTCTGTGTCCGTTTCCTGCCCTCTCTTCTCATCCTTCTCCTCCTGTCTTCACTGGGATTCAATCCTTGGAGCCTCCGATGTGGAAGAGAAGCATCCTACTACTGCCTGCGCCATCTTAGTTCCTGGTTTTTTGGTGCTTCTTGTCTTGGCTCTTCCTTGTGTCATTCTCCTATTACGTCATCATCTTGCTGCATGGCTTGCAGGGACTGGCGGCACACCCACGCCCAGGGCCTTGCGGCTCACCTCACAGGGCCTGACGGCTCACCGTGCACAGGGCCTGTCTTAGAGTAGGTCTGTTGGGATTTTTTCGTTTGATGTGTTGTCCTTCTTACATATTAATCTTTATGTCTTTTATAAGCGTTGGGGAAATTTTGATCATTAGTTCCTCAAATATTCTTTCAGCCCCTTTTCTGTTTTCTTCTCCTTGTGGGACACCTATAATGTGTATGTTTGTGCATTTCATGTTGTCATTCAGTTCCCTGAGACCCTGTTCAACTCTTTCCATTCTTTTTTCTGTGTGTTCAAGTTCAGATGTTCTGTCTTTTTTTTTTTTTTTTTTTTCTTTTTTTAATTTAGATGTTCTGTCTTTGATTTCACTTATTCATTCTTCTGCCATTTCAAATCTGCTGTTGTATCCCTCTAATTTTGTGTGTATGTGTGTGTTTGTTTTTTTTTTTTTTTCAAGGAGTACTGGGGATTGAACCCAGGACCTCGTACATGGGAAGAAAAGGCTCAAACACTGAGCTGTATCCACTCCCCAATGAGAGTTGGTTTTTTCATTTGTTTGTTTTGTTTTTAGGAGGTACCAGGGATCAGACCCGGGACTTCGAATATGGGAAGCAGGCGCTCAAGCACTTGAGCTACATCCACTCCCTCTAGTGTGTGTGTTTGTTTGTTTGTTTGTTTGTTTGTTTGTTTTTTGAGGTACCGGGGCTTGGGATTGAATCCAGAATCTCATATGTGGGAAGCCAGCGCTCAACCACTTGAACCATATCCCCTCCCTCTAATGTATTTTTAAACTCATCCATTGTGTCTTTCATTCCCATAAGCTCTGTTACTTTTCTTTGCAGGCTTTCAGATTCTTCTCTGTGCTCACCCAGTGTCTTTGTACTATCCTTTTTCCTTTTATGCATATTTTCCTTTAACTCCTTGAATTGACTTAGGAAATTTATTTAATTATTTATTTGTTGTCTTAAATCCTATGTCTCATCAGGATTTTGGGTTTGTTCCTTTGCCTGAGCCATCTCTTCCTGTTTCTTAGTATGGCTTTTAATTTTTTGCTGATGTCTAGGTATCTGTTTATGCTGGTGAATTTATTCTGACAATCAGTTTCTCTGTCTTGCCTAGTGGTTTTGTTTCATGGCTTTTCTTTGATTTTTGGTTCAACTCATTCTAAGTCTTTAAAATTACCCAGTTTAAGACATCAAGATAGGGCCAGTGATCCACTAATGGGGTGCAGATCAGATCCAAATGGTCTGGGACATGAGAGAATCCAACCTGCCAGGCAATGGCAATCTTCAGCGAATCTTTCCAGGGAGGTGTGTCTCTTTCAACCTCCATTTGCCTGTGATTTTGGTCTGACCAGAGCCCAGATTCAAAGCAGGCTGTACTGGCCAAACTCACTAAAGACAAACCACTCTCCATCCTCTGCCTCTGCCTCCCTCTTCCCAGGGAGGAAGTCATCTATTCCCCTCTCAGTTGGCTGCAGTGAGCCTTGGGTTTTACCCAGGCTGTTCACCTTGAGAGTAGGGGATGGGTACATTCCCAGCAGCTGGGGCTAGTAACTCATGGCTTTCATTTCGGCTTCTTTGTTTTTCTGTCTGTCTCCCTCCTGGATGATGTACAACACTCTCTTGGTCTGCAGAACCCCAAAGGAGCTCTCTTGGATAGCTTTTTCCCCTTCCTCGTTTGCTATTATAAGAGAGTTGAGCCCTGCCTACTTACTCTGATGCCATCTTTCTTTACCTGTGAGACTTTGAGGATGGGTACAGATATTTTCTCTACAAAATAGTTGTGCACACAATTTTAATAAAATTTAAAGAGGTTCATAAATGACAGCCCCCATCAATCCTCACCTCATCAAGGATATTTTTGGATATCTTAGGAGTATATAGATTTTAGGTTAAAAACCTCAGAGTACATGTGGTATTCTGCACTTCACTATAATAAGCAGTCTGTACTAGATATCGGGTGTAAACATGAAGTTACAATTTCAGTCAACCATAAGGGCAAACTTCCTTTTCCCCTATCTTTCTGTATCAATATGGATTCAGTCATTTTTTCTGAGTATTCAGTATTATCATTATTTAGTTCAAAATGTCTCAGATTTGGCAAGTGGCAACCTTCTTCAAGCGGACTCTTGTGTTCTTTTGACATGTCTCTAACATTCTTTGAGTGCTTCCTTACTTTTTGTCACAAGATACTCCAGGCCCCTCTTTAACATTCTCTGCTCCAGCCTGGAATTATCTATTTATGCAAGGATCCCTAGTTCCTTTTGGTGAGGAAAGGTACTTGGATACCAGGATATTTGGGCACTGGGTGTGTTCATTGACACTGCATTGTCATTGCTTCTAGGCCATCTCAGCAGAAATAGATACACTTATACACATATATACACATGTATATATATTTACATATATTTATCCACACACATCTATATTCATGTTTTAAAATATGTATTTTTATTTTTTCCTCCCCCCTCCTCGTTGTTTGCACTCATTGTCTGCTCTCTCTGTCTGTTCATTGTGTGTTTCTCTGTCTGCTCGTTTTTTTTTTAGGAGGCACCGGGAACTGAACCTGGGACTTCCCATGAGGGAGAGAGGTGCCCAATCAGTTAAGCCACCTCTGCTCCCTGCTTGTTGTGTCTCTCATTGTGTTTCCTTGTTTTGTCTCCTCGTTGACTTGTCTTGTTACATCAGCTCAATGCGCTAGCCCGTCACATCAGCTCGCTGTCTTGCTCATCTTCTTTAGGAGGCACTGGGAACCAACTGCTTAAGCAACTGCTTCCCTATATTCTTTTTTTTTTTTTTTTTTTTAACTTTATTTTGCACATTTAGTAATTGAAAATATAAACAATTAAAAACTAAAAGGTAAACAGAGATGAATAAATATATACCTTTCTCAAATGTAATGGATACATATAAAAAATTATTTTAATCAAATGATATGTTACACAATATATTTGGTTCATAGTACCGTGTTCATACAGTATTTGTCCTTTTGTGTCTGGCTTGCTTTGCTGAACATAATGTCCTCCAGGTTTGTTCATGTTGTCATATGCTTTGCGACTTCATTTTTTCTTAGAGCTGCATAATATTCCATCGTGTGAATAGACCACAGTTTGTTTATCCATTTGTCTGTTGATGGACACCTGGGTTGTTTCCAACTTTTGGAAATGGTGAATAATGTTGCCATGAACATCAGTGTGCAGATGTCTGTTTGTATCACTGTTCTCATTTCTTCTGGGGATATACCCAGTAGTGGTATTTCAGGCAAGTCTATATTCAACTTCTTTAGGAACTGCCAAACTGTCCTCCATAGTGGCTGTACCATTCTGCATTCCCACCAGCAGTGAAGAAGTGTTCCCATCTCTCCACATCCTCTCCAACACTTGTAGTTCTATGTCTTTTTAATAGTGGCCATTCTGATTGGTGTGAATTGATATCTCATTGTAGTTTTGATTTGTATTTCCCTAATCACAAGTGATGTTGAGCATTTCTTCATCTGTTTTTTCTTTTTTTTTTTTTTTTTGCCATTTGTATTTCTTCTTTGGAGAAATGTCTATTCAAGTCTTTCGCCCAGTTTTTAATTGGGTCGTTTGTCTTTTTATTATTGAGTTGTAACATCTCTTTATATATCCTGGATATTAAACGCTTATCAGATATGTGATTTCCAAATATTATTTCCAATGGAGTTGGCTCCCTTTTCACCCTTCTGACAAACTCCTGTGAGGTGCAAAAGTGTTTAATTTTGAGGAGGTCCCATTTATCTATTTTTCCATTTGTTGCATGTGCTTTGGGTGTAAGGTCCAAAAACCACCACCTACTACAAGGTCTTGAAGATGTTTCCCTACATTTTCTTCTAGTAGTTGTATGGTCCTGGCTTTTATATTTAGATCTTTGATCCATTTTGAGTTGATTCTTGTATAGGGGGTGAGATAGGGGTACTCATTCACTCTTTTGGTTATAGATATCCAGTTCTCCCAACACTATTTGTTGAAGAGACTTTTTTTTCCCATTAGCATAGGCTTGGTAGGTTTGTCAAAAACCAGTTGACTGTATAGGTGAGGGTTTATTTCTGGTTCTCAATTATATTCCACTGATTGATGTGTCTATCTTTATGCCAGTACCATGCTGTTTTGACCACTGTAGCTTTGTAATATGTTTCAAGGTCAGGCAGTGAAATTCCTCCCACGTCGCTCTTCTTTTTTAGAATGCTTTTGGCTATTCGGGTGCACTTACCCTTCCAGATGAATTTGGTAATTGCCTTCTCTAATTCTGTAAAGTAAGCTGTTGGGATTTTGATTGGTATTGCATTGAATCTATAAATCAGTTTGGGCAAGATTGACATCGTCATGACATCTTCCAATCCATGAACACGGAATGTCTTTCCATTTGTTTAGGTCTTTTAAATTTTCTTTTAGCATTGTTTTGTAGTTTTCTGCATATAGGTCCTGAACTTCTTTGGTTAAATTAAGTCCTAGGTATTTGAGTCTTTTTGTTGCTATTGAAAATGGAATTTTCCCCCTGATTTCTTCCTCCAGTTGTTCAGTACTAGTGTATAAATACATTACTGATTTTTGCGTGTTGATCTTGTATCCTGCCACTTGGCTGAACTCATTTATTAGTTAAGTAGCTTTGTCGTGAATAACTTCAGGAGTTTCTAAGTACAGGATCATGTCATCCACAAACAGTGAGAGTTCTACTTCCTCTTTTCCTGTTTGGATGCCTTTAATTTTTTTTTTCTTGTCTAATTGCCCTAGCTAGAACTTCTAGTACAATGGTGAATAACAATGGTGACAGTAGGCATCCTTGTCTTGCTCCCAATCTTAGAGGAAAAGCTTTCAACCTTTCCCCATTGAGTATGATGTTGACTGTGGGTTTTTCATATATGCCTTTTATCATATTGAGGAATTTTCCTTTTATTCCTATCTTTTGAAGTGTTTTTATCAAAAAAGGTTGCTGGATTTTGTCAAATGCCTTTTTTGCGTCTCATGTGGTTTTTTCCCCTTCAATTTGTTAATGTGGTATATTACATTGATTTTCTTATGTTGAACCAGCCTTGCATACCAGGAATAAATCCCACTTGGTCGTGATGTATAAGTCCTTTGATATGCTGTTGGATTCGATTTGCAAGTATTTTCTTGAGAATTTTTGCATCTATGGTCATTAGAAAGATTGGTCTGTAATTTTCTTTTCTTGTAGGATCTTTATCTGGCTTTGGTATTAGGGTGATGTTGGCTTCATAAAATGTGTTGGGTAATTTTCCCTCCTCTTCAATGTTCTGGAAGAGTTTAAACAGGATTGATATTAATTCTTTTTGAAATGCTTGGTAGAATTCACCTGTGAAGCCATCTGGTCCTGGACTTTTCTTTGTTGGGAGATTTTTGATGATGGATTCAATCTCCTTAAATGTGATTGGTTTGTTAAGTTCTTGTATTTCTTGTAGCGTCAGTGTAGGTTGGTTGTGCATTTCTAGAAATTTGTCCATTTCATCTAGGTTGTCTAGTTTGTTGACATATAGTTTCTCATAATATCCTCTTATGATTCTTTTTATTTCTGTGAGGTCATTTTTAATTTCCCCCCTTTCATTTCTGATTGTATTTATTTGCATCTTCCCTCTTTTTTTCTTTGTTAATCTAGCAAGGGGTTTATCAATTTTATTGATCTTCTCAAAGAACCAGCTTTTGGTTTTGTTGATTTTCTCTGTTGTTTTTCTGTTCTCGTTTTCATTTATTTCTGCCCTAATCTTTATTATTTCTTTCCTTCTGCTTGCTTTGGGATTGGTTTGCTGTTCTTTTTCTAGTTTCTCTAGTTGTTCAGTTATATCTTTGAGTTTAGCTCTTTCTTGTTTTTTAATATAGGCATTTAGGGCTGTAAATTTCCCCCTGAAGACTGCTTTCGCTGTATCCCATAAGTTTTGATACGTTGTGTTCTCATTTTCATTTGTCTCAATATATTTACTGATTTCACTTGCAATTTCTTCTTTGACCCACTGATTATTCAGGAGTGTGTTGTTCAGTCTTCACACATTTGCGAATTTACTTTTTTCCTATCTGTTATTGATTTCTAGTTTCAGTCCATTATGATCTGAGAAGGTGCTTTATATTATTTCAATCTTTTTATATTTATTGAGAGCTTCATTGTGACCTAACATGTGGTCTATCCTGGAGAAAGATCCATGGGCACTTGAGAAGAATGTATAACCCTCTGAGTTTGGATGCAGTGTTCTGTATATGTCTGTTAGGTCTAACTTGTTTATCACATTGTTCAAGTTCTCTGTTTCCTTGTTGATCTTCTGTCTAGTTGTTCTATCTAATGATGTGAGTGGGGTGTTGAAGTCTCCAACGATTATTGTAGAAATGTCTATTTCTCCCTTCAGTTTTGTCAGAGTTTGTCTCAGATATTTTGGGGCACCCTGGTTAGGTGCATAGATATTTATGACTGTTATATCTTCCTGGTGGATTGTCCCTTTTATTAATATATAATGGCCTTTTGTATCTCTTACAAGTTTTTTGCATTTAAAGCCTGTTTTGTCTGATATTAGTATAGCTACCCCTGCTCTTTTCTGGTTGCTATACGCGTGGAGTATCTTTTTCCAACCTTTCACTTTCGGCCAGTTTGTATCCCTGGGTCTAAGGTGAGTTTCTTGTAAGCAGCATACGAATGGCTCATGTTTTTTTATCCACTCTATCAGCCTGTATCTTTTGATTGGGGAGTTTAATCCATTCACATTCAATGATATTACTGTAAACGCACTATTTACTTCCTCCATTTTATTCTTTGGTTTTCCTATGTCATCTGGTTTTTGTCTCTCTTTTTACTATTTTGGTTATCCTTTCTGCTATTCTTTCTTCTATACTCTCCTCCAAGCCTCTTTCTCCTGTCTTTTTCTTTCAGGTTCTAAAGCTTCCTTTAATATTTCCTGCAAAAGTGGATTCTTTTTTGCAAACTCTCTTAGTTTCTGTTTGTTTGTGAATATTTTATACTCACCTTCATATTTGAAGGACAGTTTTGCTGGATAAAGAATTCTTGGCTGGCAGTTTTTCTCTTACAGTTACCTAATTGTATCATACAACTGTCTTCTTGCCTCCATGGTTTCTGAAGAGAAATCTGCACTAAGTCTTACTGTACGTGATCGTCCCTTGTATGTGATTGCTTACTTCTCTCTTGCTGCTCTAAGAATTTTCTCTTTATCTTTGACATTTGACATTCTGAGTAGTATGTGTCTTGGCGTAGGTCTATTTGGATTTATTCTCATTGGGTATGGTACACATCTTGGACATGTAGGTTCGTTTCTTTTGTGAGAGTTGGGAAATTTTCAGCTATTATTTCCTCAAATACTCTTTCTGCCCCCTTTCCCTTCTCTTCTCCTTCTGGAACTCCCATGACATGTACGTTGTTGCATTTTGTGTTGTCATTCAACTCTCTGAGCCCCTGCGCAATTTTTTCCATTCTTTTCTCTCTCTGTTCTTTTCTCTCTTCAATTTTAGCTTCTCTGTCCTCGGTATCACTTATTCTTTCTTCTGTCACTTCAAGTCTGCTGTTGTATGCTTCAAATGTGTTTTTGACCTCACCTGTTGTGTCTTTCATTCCCATGAGCTCTGTCACTTTGCTGTTCAGGATATCAAATTATTCTTTGTGTTCGCTCAATGTCTTCTTGATGTCATTTATCTCTTTAACTATATTGTCTTTCAACTCATAAATTTGATTTTGGAAATTTGTGCTCATCTCGCTGATTAGTTCTCTCAAATTCTGCATCTCTTCTGGGACTTTGATGTATTCCTTTCTTGGGCCATGTCTTCTATTTTCTTAGTATGGCTCATAATTTTTTGCTGGTTTTAAACATCTGGTTAGGATATAGTTTACTCAGATGCTCAATCTCTTTCTCTTTTATAGGGATTTAGTGGCAGTAGGCTGTGAGTTACCACAGTTATCTGATTTTTGTCTCGACCTGGATTGTTAGGATTGTCCTGCTGGTTGCTCAAAACTGGGCACTGGACCCAGTAATTGGGTGTGGAGTCACTTCTTAGGACCTTGGGCAGGGAGGCTATAGAGGCCAGGAAAAGCCTCTCCTACTTATTTTTAATTTTCTTATGTGCACGTCCTTGGTCTGCCAGGAGATGGTAATCTTTGGCAGCTCTTAATTCAGTGCCTGGTTGGAGTGTATTTGTTGTGACACAGACCAGATCAATGTGATAGAGCTTCCTGTCTGGGGGCTAAGAGCCTTGTAATTCAAACTTTCTGAGACAGTTCTCCAGTCTTCTCTGGCAGCCCCCTCCCTTTTCCCAGCTAGGAAATATTTCCACTCCCCTCTGCCTCAACAATCAGTCCCTGTTAGTAGAGGAAGAGATTGGGAGGTTTGTATATCTTTAGCCCCTTGCAGGCTCCAAGGCAAACAATGGCGCAGCCCCACCCAGCCTGGAAGGGCTCTTGGACAGGGCAGACCAAACCTGCAAGTCAAAAGCAGGGTCAGCCCCAGGCTCTCTGTCCCGTCTCTTGTGGAGTCCTCAACCATTAGTCCAGGCTAGAAGAGAGGGAGATTGCCAGGGTTGGATTTCTCCAGTCCTTCGTAGGCTCCCAGGGCAAACCATTGAGTGGTCCCACCTGACCTGGAAGGGTCCGTGGGGCTCCGCAGCCCAAATTTGCTGGTCAGAACCTGAGTCAGCCTTAGGCTGTGTCCCTCTCTTTCCCCTTTCCGGGAGTGGTAGATACCTGGAGCCCCCTTTGTCTGTAGTCACAGGCCCAGAGGCCTGAGAATTCTAAAGAGTGTGGGGGAGCATGCCGGCAGCAGCCACTGCTGCTGGTGACTCAGGGTTCTCTTGCGATTTCCCTTTTTTGTCCCTCTCTCCTCTGGATGGTGTGCAGCCTTCACCTGCTGTACTAAACCCAAGATCTTTTTCGGGGCTGTTTCAGCCTGTCCTCTAGCTATTTTTCTGGAGAAGAGATTCCTGTGTCTTACTAGTCTTCTTCCCGGAAGTCCTGTATGCATTTTTAAATCTAGCTAAATTTAGCTACGTTAAAATTTATGAGTTCATATTGATTCTAATCCAACATTCCAGAGTTCATTTTCTATCCTCTCTCTTTCCATATTGGTAACTCCCTATTTGGTGACAGTGAGATATCTGGCTGCCATTAACAATATATTTACTTACTCAGTTCTCCAGTGAAGAGAAGAAACTAGCCTGTGCTTCTGAAAAGAAGCCTCCTTAATTCAAGTTTATCTTTTGTTTAAAGTTCTTTTTATCTTTAGCCTTAAGGCTAAACACGTTATTCAAAAGGTAAATTTGGGTTAGTTTTTTTTTTCTTCTCTTCATTGAAGTTACCTAATTCATTTGAAATTTGGTTCACTTTATTTTGGTTTGTATTCAGTGTTAAGATTTTCCTCCAACCCTTTTTGATTTAAGTATATGAGACATTAACATGTTTTTAAAAATCAAGGCTGTACAAAAGTTCTTTTCAGAGGAATGTCATTCCCTGCCATTGTAATTCTCTATAATCTTTCCATCCCATTCCCTTCATGTGTTTCTTTGGAATATATGAGCAGAGAAATGTTTATTTTTTATTTATCCTTTATTTTCCTTAAAGGAAGCATACCAAAGGTATTCTTTTGCACTTTGCTTCTTTCACTTAACAATATATCTGGAAATCACTCCATATAAGTTCATAAGATCTTTCTTATTCTACTGTATTGTTGCAGAATACTTCATTGTGTGGATATACTACAGTTTGTGCAAAACTGTTTCTGTTGTGTGGGCATTTAGGTTGTTTCTTGTATTTTGCTATTATAAACTATGTTTCAGGGATATTTTTGTATTGTTGGAAGTATAGCTTCAGGGTCAATATTTAGAAGTGTGTTTGCTAGGTCAAAAGGTAAATATTTATGTAATTTTGTTGGATAATCCCAAATTCCCCTCCAAAAGAGTTGTACTGATTTGCATTCCCCTCAACAATATACAAGAGTGCCTCTTCCCTCCACAGTCTCTTTCACAGAGTGCACTGTTACACTTTTTAATTTTCGCCAATCTGATGTATGAGAAATTGTATTTCATTGTATTTTTAATTTCCATTTCTCTTATGCGTAAAGTTGCTCATCTTTTCATATATTTAAGGACCATTTCTCATCTTTTAAATCAATGAGGTAGATATTGTTTCAAGCTGACAGATCGATGTTGCATTGGCTTGAAATTCCAGTATGATAAAGTGTTAAAAGCACACATCTTTGACTTGTTCCCAACCTATTAGTATTCTTTTGCTACATAAATTACCACAAACCTCATAGTAGCTTAAACCAACACTCAACTGATTATCTCACAGCTTTGTGGGTTAGAAGTTTGTGTATGAGTTAGCTGCTTAGGATCTCACCCAGCTGACGTCATAATGCAATCTCATCTGAGGCTCAAGGTCCTCTTCCAAACTCATTAGTTGGCAAAATTTAGTTCCTTGCAGTTATAGGTCTGAGGTCCCCATTTCTTGCTGGTTGTCAACTGGATCACTCTCAAATTCTAAAAGCTGCCCTCGGGTTCTAGCCTTGTGGCTTTTTCACAGCATAACAGCTTACTCCATCAAAGCCAACAGAAATATTTCTCTCCAGTCAAATACTCTGGAGTAGTTACAATATAACATAATCAATCCCATCACTTTTGTCATATAGTACAACTTAATCAAGTGAGTGACTGTCCCATCATATTCATACCCACACTCAAGAGGAAGGGATTATACAGTGAGTGTACATCCTGAGGGAAGGGGGAGGTAGGGAGCAGGAATCTTGGGAATCTTAGAATTCTACCTCCACACCAACCATAAGAAAAGTGTGCAGCCTTTCACCAATAAGTATGATAGTAGCTGTAGCAGTTTGAGATTGTTTATGAATTCCAAAAATAGATATTGTATTATGTTTGTGAACTGGTCTGCTCCTCTGGGCATATTAGATTATACTGGATTCAGAGGTTTCGCTTTTACTTGATTAAAAAATGATTGAGGCTTTGATTGGACCACATCAGTAGTCTGACTCACAGAAAAACCACACAGCAGAGAAGGGAGATTGGAGTTTTAATGCTGGAGCCCAGGAAGGTAAATACACAGAGAAGCAGATACGTGAGGAAATAGAGAAGACTTCACAACATGTGGCAACAGACTTTGGTGAGGGAAGTAACTTATGCTTTATGGCCTAGTAACTGTAAGGTTCTACCCCAAATAAATACCCTTTTGTAGAAGCTAACAGATTTCTGGTATTTTGCATCAGCACCCATTTGGCTGACTAATATAGTAGCTCTAAGTTTTTCATGCCTCTCTTACAAGCTTAGGAAGTACCCTTCTCTTCCTTGTTGGCCAAGATTTCTATCATGAATGAGTGATTTGTTTTGTCAAGTTCTTTTATACAATTATTGAAACAATCATATGAATTTTTTCTCCAGGATTTTGTTAATGTGGTGAATTACATTGATTTTTCAAATTTCAAACCAATCTGCATTCCTGGGATTAAATCCCATTTGGTTATGGTGTGTTATTGTTTTATATATTGCTGGATTCTGTTTGCTTTTTTTTTTTTTTTTTTTTTTTTTTTTTTCTTTCACTCAGGTACCGGGGGCTGGGGATTGAACCTGGAACCTCGTACGTGGGAAGCCGGCACTCAACCACTGAGCCACATCAGCTTCCCTGAGTTGGTTTTTTTGTTTGCTTTGTTTGTCTTTTTATTTTTGTTTTTTCAGGAGGCACTGGGAACTGAACCCAGGACCTCCCATGTGGGAGGCGGGCGCTCAACCACTTGAGCCACATCTGCTTCTCAGTTTGCTTATATACATATATATATATATATATATTTTTTTTATTAAAGATATTTTCATCTGTGTTCATAAGAGATACTGACTTATGGCTTTCTTCTTAAGTTTTTGTCTAGTTTTATTGTCAGAATAGTGCTGGCCTTATAACATGAGTGGTTTTAGCAAAGTTCTAGAATATAGTCAGTATATAAAAATTAATTGTATTTTATGTATTAGCAAATAATTGGAAATGAAATTTTAAAAACACAATAGCATCAATCTTATAAAAATTCTTTGGAAATGTGTGTATAAGGCCTATACACTGAAAACCACAAAAGATTGCTAAGAGAAATTTTTAAAGACTTAAACAAAACAGAAGTATGTATCATGTTTGTGGATCAAAAGACCCAATATTTTTAATATGTTATTCTGTGCAAATTGATCTATAGACTCAACACAATCTCACTCTTTATTCTAGAAATCCACTAGTTGATTCCAAAATTTATATGGAAATATAAAGGACCTATAGTAGCCAAAACAGTTTTGAAAAAGAAGAAAGCTGAAGGACTTAGAATACCTAATTTGAATACTTATTACTATAAAACTATAGAAAACATTCTAGTATTGTGTTAGTATAAGGATAAACATACAGAAAAAGAAACCAAAATGATAAATCCAGAAATAGAACATACATAATGGGTCAAACATGCCAAGGTAATTCATTGAGGGTAGTTGTTTCAGTAATTGATGATAGAACAACTGAATATTTGTATGAAAATAGAAAAAAAAGAAAAGAAAAACAAATTTGACCCATAAAAAATCATCACTCCTGACTTAAACATAAAACCTAAAACTGTAAACTTCTAAAAGAAAGCACAGGAGAAAATCAGTAGAATAGGATCAGCAAAATGTTCTCATAAAGGACACAAAATGCACTAATTGAAAAAAATTAATAAATTGACTTCATCAGAATTAAAGTTTTCCTTTGCAAAAGATAATGTTACAAAAATGAAATGGCAAGCCATAGGCTGGAAGAAAATCATTTATAATACATATAAACATATGATGAAGAACTTGTATCCACAGTATATTTTTTAAAAGTCTTATAACACAAAAAAATAAACAATCCATGTGTAAAATGGGGAAAAGATTTGAATAGACGTTTCATAATTGAGGTTATGAATGACCAATAAGTACATAAAAAGATGCTGAACATTAATAATCATCAGGTTCCTGCAAATGACACCCACTATCAGGCTAAAATTATAGGCTCTTATTACCAAGAATTGACAAAGATATGAAGTAACTGGATCCTCATACAGTGCTGATGGGAATGTAAAATGGTATAAGCATTTTGGAGAACTGCTTGGCAGTTTCTTATAAAGTTAAACACTTTCTGTTTAAATGACTTGTATAAATTTTATGGCAGCTTTATTATAGCCCCAAGCTAAAAGCAATCAAAATGTCCATCAGGGGAGTGGATGTGTCTCAAGCAGTTGGGCACCTGCCTCCCACGTGGAAGTCCCAGGTTCAGTTCCCGGTGCCTCTTAAAAAAGATGGGCAGACACAGTGAACAGACAACGAGCAGACAAATGAGGGAGCCAACTTACGGGGGCTGGGAATAAAAAACATCAAATACAACAACAAAAAGGTATTTTTAAAAATGTCTATCAGAGGGTGAATGGATAAATAAATGGTCATATATTTATACAATGTAATACTACTCTACAATAAAAAGGAATAAACTACTGATATTGAATGTTTAAAAAAAATAGTTGCTAAGCAAAAAAGCAAGACATAAGAGTGTGTATTATGTGCAAATTAAATAGTATACTCTTAAACTATGAAGGGTCAAAAGAATTTACAAGGGAAATTAGAAAATACCTTGAGGCAAATGAAAACAAAACAATATACCAAAACTTATAGATCCAGCAAAATTAGTGTTCAAAGGGAAATTTATAGCTGTAAACACCTACATAAAAAAAAAAGATCTAAAATTAATAATCTACCTGAACTTAAGGTACTGGAAAAAGAAGAACAAACTAAACCCAAAGCTAGCAGAAGGAAGGAAATCATAGATTAGATTAGAGTTAAACAAATAGAGGGAATATAGGGAAACAATAGAGAAAAGAAAGAAACCAAAAGTTAGTTCTTTGCAAGATGAGCAAAAATGACAAACCTTTATCTTGATTAAATAAGAAGACTCAAATTACTAAAATCAGAAATAAAAGAGGACATACTACCAACTTTACAGAAATAAAAAGAATTTTAAGAGAACATGAATTACAACTGTATACAACCAATTGGATAACCTGGAAAAAATGAACAAATTCCAAGAAACACAATCTACTAAAACTGATTCAAGAAGAATCTGTTTGTTCACCATCATATCCATTCCTTTTTAGGCGTGTTAGCTATTTCTTCAATATGTTCTCCCAGTGTCTTCTTTATATCCTTAATCCGTGTAATATTTTGGGTATCTAAGCACCTCTTAAAATATATTTATATATATACATAAATAACATTTTTGTAAGCAAATGCACATATATGCATATACATTTATATATCATTTTGCAAATGTTGGTATGTATTGTGAAAATTTTGATTTTTACCCACAATTAAAAAAAAAAAAAAAAAGAAGAAGAATCTGAATAGTCCTATAACAAATAAGGAGTTTGAATCAATAATCAAAACTTACCAACAGAAAAGCCCAGGAAAAGAAGCCTTCATTAGTGAAATCTATCAAACATTTAAAGAAAAATTTGCCACTGTCCTTCCTAAACTCTTCCCAATAAATTGAAGAGGAGGAACACTTCTTAACTCATTCTTTTAACCCAGTATTGCCCTAATACTGAAGCCAGACAGACACAATGAGAAAAGAAAACTATAGGCTAATATCCCTTGTGAATAGAGATGCAAAAATTAAGAAAATACTATCAAACCAAATACCTTGGCACTTTATAAGAATTGTATATCATGGCCAATTGGAATTTATCCCAGGAATCCAAGGTTGATTCAACCTATGAAAATCAATCAACCTAACACACCACATTAATAGAATGAAGGGGGAAAGAACCACATGATCATATCAGTTGATGCAGAAAAAGCATTTGGCAAAATCCAACACCCTTTTATGATAAGAACACTCAAACTAGGAATAGAAGGGACCTTTCTCAGTATGATATAGGCCATATATTTTTTTAAAAAACAAAATCCTCAGCTGACATCATGCTCATTAGCATTCCCTCTAAGACTTAAAGCATTTCCTCTAAGATCAAGACAAGGATGTCTGCTTTCACTACTTAAATTCAATATAACACTGAAAGTTTTAGCCAGAGCAGTTAGGCAAAAAAAAGAAATAAAAGGCATCCAAATTGGAAAGGAAGAAGTAAAACTCTTTATTCACAAATGACATGATAGTATATGTAGAAACCCTAAAGAATCCATGCAGAATAAACTGCTAGAGCTAATAAGCACATTCAGCAAAGTCAACCCACAAAAATCCCTTATATTTTTCTATACTAGTAATGAACAATCTGAAAAGGAAATTAAGAAAACAATTCCATCTACTTCAATGGAATCAAGAAAAAGTGAAACACATAGGAATAAATTTAAACAAAGAAGCACAAGACTTGTACACTAAATACAACAAAACATTGCTCAAAGAAATTAAAGAAGACCTAAATTAAAGGAAAAACATCCCATGTTCATGAATTCAAAGAATTAATATTGTTAAGATGACAATACTACCCAAAACAATATACAGATTCAGTGTATTCCCTGTCAGAATCCTTACAGTATTTTTTGCAGCATTGGAAAAACTCATCTTAAATTTTATATGGAATTTCAAGGGACCCAGAATAGCCAAAACAATCTTGAAAAAGAAGAAAAAGTTGGAGAACTCACTCATCCAGCTTTCAGAACTTCCTACAAAGCTACTAGGAATGAAAACAGTGTGGTGCTGGCATAGGATAGACATATAAACCAATGGAATGGAATTGAAAGCTCAGAAATAAACCATCTATGGTCAACTGATTTTCAGCATGGGTGCCAATACCATTCAATGGATGAAAGAACAGTCTCTTCAACAAATAGTGCTGAGAAAACTGCAAATCCACATACAAAAGAATGAAGTTGGACCTTTACCTTATAGAATATAAAAAATTAACTCAAAATGGATAAAATATCTAAACTTAAGGGCTAAAATTATAACACTCTTAGAAGAAAACATAGGGATAAATCTGTCTGAGCTTGGATTTGGCAGTGGTTTCATAAATATGACAACACAAGCATAGGTATCAAAAGAAAAAAAATAGATTAATTTGACTTCATTTAAATTAAAAACTTTTGTGCATCAAAAGATACTATCAAGAGAGTGAAAGGATAGCCCACAGAATGGGAGAAAATATTTGCAAATCATAAATCTGATAAAGGTTTAATAACTACAATATATAAAGAATTCCTACAACTCAACAACAAAAAGGCAAACAACCCAATTTTAAAATGGGCAAAAGGTTTGAATAGACATTTCTTCAAAGAAGATATACAGATAACCAATAAGCACATGAAAAAGATGCTCAAAATCATTAGTCATTCTCTACTTATGAATCTTACTCTTGAAATTGAAACTTAGCCTAGTATTATAGGGTGCCTAAGCGTTACCTCCTGAGAGCCTCCTTGTTTCTCAAATGTGACCTTTCTCTAAGCCGAACTCAGCATATAAACCCAGCATGGGACATGATCCCCAGGGATGAGCCTCCCTGGCACTGAGGGATTACTACCAAGCACCAACTAGCAGTGTAACTGGAAAAAGACCTTGACCAAAAAGGGGAAAAGGTAAAGACAAATGAGTTTATATGGCTAAGAGACTTAAAAGTGAGTTGAGATGGCATTCCAGAGGTTCACGTATGCATATGTCAGCAGGATCTTACTGACTACCAAAGTAAATAGGACCTCAAATAGTGAGGCTCATGAGGGTTCTGGAGACATCCAGACACTATAGTCAGGAGTTTGATGCCTTGATGGTGGGCCCTACTTTGGAATTTATACTCCCCTGTGTGACAGAGTTGGACTCAATTGTGGTTTCCCGACACATGGCTCTTCTGACCCTTCTATTTGAACCCATAATTAGTACTAGAGTTGATAGGTGTACGTCCAAGAACCTAAAATCTTTGGGCTGTCCATGTGCCACCTGGGGCCTGAATCTCAATGGAGTTGCAACACCTACTCTCCATTTCATTGGACTCACACAGGACAACTAACAAGGAGATGATGATGGTCAACGACCATCCCAAGGAACCGAGAGTCTACAACTGCAAGCAAGAGAGTCCCATCCATCTGCCCCATGGGATCAAAGCCCACTCTTAATTAGAGATGGAGTGGGCATCACCATCCCAGAATCCTCAGGATTAGGGAATGAACTATGGACTAAAGTAGACTTACTGGTATTCTACTATAGACTTATTTATGATTCTAGCAATGGAAGAATTTATATCATGGATGCGGAGGCAGTTGCCACTGGAGGTTCTGAGGGCAGGGAGAGGGAAAAACAGGTGAAATATGGGGGCATTTTCAGGACTTGGGAATTGTCCTGAATGACATTACAATGACCAATACAGGCCATTACATACCTTGCCATAACCTACAAAATTGTGTGGGAGAGAGTGTAAACTACAAGGTAAACTATAATCCATGCTTCGTGGCAATGCTCCAAAATGTTTTCATCATTTGTAATGAATATACCACACTAATGAAGGATGGTTGTTAATGTGGGAAATGTGGGAGGTATAGGAAGTGGGGCATATGGGAATCCCCTATATTTTTATGTAACATTTATGTAATCTAAATATCTTTTTAAAAAATAAATATATTAATAAAACATCATTAGTCATTTAGTAAATGCAAATTAAAACCACAGTGAGATACTATTGGGGACAATGAAGGTGGCATGTCTATTCACCTTCAGCGATGCCGGTAACATGCAACATGGCCACCAGGGTTGAAACAACACCTTAAGCTATAATTAGCCTTCTTCTAGAACGTCATTGGTAGTTCGCGCCAAAAGCCGTAGTTCGCGCCAAAAGCACTAACCTCCACAGCCGCCACCTACCCTAGCAACAGCATCCACCAATCCTAAACCGCCACCCGTCCTTATTAGCTACCCACTCTTCCCTTAGAGTATATATACCCTGCCCCTTCAATAAACTTTTGCAGCTTGATCAGAATCCTGTCTTGCTGTCGCTCTTCGTGTCTATTGTCCCATACCATTCTTCCCTCATAGGAGCTGGAGCCCCAGTTGACTGTCCTGCGGGCCGGGACAAGATACCATTTCACACCTACTAGGATGAATATAATAAAATTTTTTAAAAGGAAAATAATAAGCATGGGTGAGGATATGGAGAATTTGGAATCTTCTTACATTGCTGGTGGGAATGTAAAATGGTAGTCACTGTGGAAAACAGTTTGGCAGTTTCTCAGAATCTTTAGGATAGATTTACCATATGACCCAGCAATTCCACTCCTAGATATATACCAAAAAAAATGAAAACAGGAACTCAAACAGATACTTGTACACTAATGTTCACAGCAGCATTATTCACAATAGCCAAAAGCTGAAAACAACCAAAGTGTCCATCAGCAAAGAACATGTGGCATTTACGTACAATTGAATATTATTTGGCAAAAAAAGGAGTAAAGTTCTCATACATGCTACAACATGGATGACCTTGAAAACATGTTGAGTGAAAATAATCCAGATACAAAAGTACAAATATTGTATGATTCTACTTATATGAAATACCTAGAATAGGGGAAACCATAAAGCAGACAGTAGATTAGTGGTTGCCATTACCTGGGGGTGCGGGGTGGGGAAGGGAGTGGGTAGTGGAGACTTATTGCTTAATGGATACAATTTCTCTTTGGTATGATGAAAGATTTTGGAGATGGGTAGTGGTTGCACAACATTGTAAATGTTAAAATATGTACACTGAATTGTACATATTAAAATGGTTAAAATTGCAAATTTTGTGTTAGGTATATTTTAACACCAAAAATAAACTTTGGGGAAGCAGCTGTGGCTCAATCAGTAGGGCTCCCGTTTACCATATGGGAGGCCCCGGGTTCAGTTCCCAGGGCCTCCTGGTGAAGGCAAGCCCGCCCGCGCGGCGTGGTTAGCTGACCCAGCGAGCACAAGCAGCAAGGGGGGGATAAATGAATAAATAAAATCTTAAAAAAAAAATTAAAAAAAATAATAAATAAATAAACTTTGGATAATTGGGCCATAAAGTGGTATAGGATCTTTTTGGATGGTAAAAAAATAATAATAATAGTTTAAAGTATTGAGTCTTCAGCCAGGAGTTTGTTTTGGTGATGGGTTGAGCTCTTGGTGTAACATTCTTGTATTTTCCTCAATATTATAGTTTTGTCATCTTTGAGGGGAAAAAGAGTGCATATTGTATAGTTTCTTTTCTATGAAAATCTGGAAAAGCAAACTAATTTGTAGTAAAAAAAAAAAAAAAAAGGCAACTCAGGGATGGGGCTGGGGGAGATTAGTAGATTAATTGCAAATGGGCATAAAGGGAACTTTTGGATGTGATGGAACTGTTCTATATCTTTATCATGGTGAGAGTTACAAGGATTTATGCATTTATAAAAGCAGTAACACGGGAAGCGGCTGTGGCTCAATCAGTAGGGCTCCCGTTTACCATATGGGAGGCCCCGGGTTCGGTTCCCGGGGCCTCCTGGTGAAGGCAAGCCCGCCCGCACGGCGTGGTTAGCTGACCCAGAGAGCACAAGCAGCAAGGGGGGGATAAATGAATAAATAAATAAAATCTTAAAAATAAATAAATAAATAAATAAATAAATAAATAAATAAATAAAAGCAGTAACTTAAAATAGTTTGATTTTATTGTGTATAATTTTACCTCAAAAGCTTGATTTAAAAGTAATATGTACTTTTAAACAAATAACAAAAAGCAATAAGCACAGGAAGAGATGCTCAACATCCGTAGTTGTTAGCAAAATGTAAATCAAAGCCACAATGAGATACCACTTCGTGCCCAATTGGATGACTATAAAAGAAATACAAACAATAAAAAAATCTTGATGAATGTGGAAAAATTGGAACGCTCATGTATTGCTGGTGGGACTGTAAAATGAACAGCCATTTTGGAAAACAGTTTAGCATTTCCTCAAAATGTTAAAGAGTATGACCTGGCAGTTCCACTTCTAGGTATGTACCAAAGATAAATGAAAAATTATGTCTACATGAAAAACATTTACACAAATGTTCATGACAGCCCAAAGTGGAAATAACCCAAATGTTCATCAGTTGGTGAATGGGTAAACCCATTGTGGACTAGACTTATAATGCAGTATTATTTGGCAATAAAAATTAATGAAATACTGATACATGCTATGTTGGGGATGAACCTTGAAAGCATGTCACTAGGTGAAAGAAGGTAGTCTCGAAAGTCCACATATTTTATAATTTTTCCATATGAAATGTCCAGAATAGACAAACTCTTACAGGTAGAAAGTAGATTTTTGATTGCCAGGAGCTGGAGGCAGAGAATAGGAAAGGGGGAGTGACTTTTGTGGGTACCAGATTTCAGTTTGTGGTGATACTGACATTCTGGAATTAGATGTGATGAATCTATTTCCTATTTATTTCTGAATGTTCTTTTTTTCTCAGGTCTGCTTAGTCTGTTATAAATATAACCCCTCCAGTTTTCTTTCGATTAGTGCTTGCATTTTACATCTTTTCTTTCAATTTTCTTGTAACCTATCTGTATCTGTATATTTAAAGTATATTTCTTCAAATATACAGATAATAGTCTTGCTTTTTCTCCTAATAGTCTCTACTTTTTCATAGGAATTTTAGCCCATTTACATTTATTACAGTTATCAATATGATTTAGTTTAATGTTACTCTCTTGCTCTTTGCTTTCTATTTATCCCATCTGTTTTTGTTAATGTTGATTTGATGGTTTATAATTTTAAGATATTGAAATGTACCTTTTAATAACAACATACCACTTCATATATGTTATACAGACCTTTTAAAGGTATACTTCTATCCCCTCCTCCTGTTTTTTGTGCTGATATTATACCTTTTGTTTCTAGGTATGTTAATATTGCCACAATATATTGTGATTATTTTTGCTTTAAATAGTGAATTATCTTTTTTTTTTCTTTTTTTTTTTTAGGGGGTACCAGGGATTGAACCCAGGACCTCATACAGGGAAGTAGGTGCTCAACCACTTGCACTACATCCACTTTTTAAAATATATATTTTTATTAGAGAAGTTGTGAGCTTACAAAACAATCATACATCAGTGTGCAGAATTCCCATATATCATCCATCCACCAACACCTTACATTGTTGTGGAACATTTGTTATAGATTATGAAAGAACATCATCAGACGATTATCACTAACTATGGTCCATAGCGTACATTTGGTTTATTTTATCCATACACCCCCTGTTATTAACACCTAGTATTAGTATTGTATATTTGTTATAGTTCATGAGAGAACACTCTCGTATTTGTATTGTTAACCATGGTCCATCTTCTACCACATGGTTCACTATGTTATACATTCCCATGCCTTGTACAGTCTATCCAAAGTGTACACTCAGTGGCTCTCTGATCAACAAGTTGAGCAGTTGTTGCCTTAGTAAATTTTTGAATGTTTTCCTTAGTCCAAAAGAAAAAATCCCATGCTGTCCCCACCATTATTGACCCTTAGCATTGATATAGTACCTTCTTTGGCACTGATGCAAGAATATTACATATTGCTGTCAACTATATGAATTATCTTTTTTAAAAGTTTTAAAATGAGGGGGAAAACTCTCATATTAAACAACATTCACCACTTTCAGGGCTCTTCATTTCTTTGTGTCAGTCAAACTCCATCTGCTGTTATTTTCCTTGACCCTGAGAACTTTTTTTAATATACGTATTTCTTGTAGAGCCGTTCTTCTGACAACAGATTCTCTTAGCTTTTTTTTTTTTTCCTAGTACCAGGGTCGGGGATTGAATCCCGGACTGCGAATGTGGGAAGCTGACACTCAACCACTGAGCTACTCCGACTCCCCCAAGTTGGTTTTTTCATTTGCTTGCTTTTTGTTTTGTTTTATTTTGTTTTTAGGAGATTGCCGGGATCGAACCTGGGACCTCTTATGTGGGAAGCAGGTGCTCACCCACTTGAACCAAATCTGCTCTCAGCTTTTGTTAGTCTGAAAAATATATATCATTATTTTTCTTCATTCTTTAAGTTTCTTTACACTGGATATAAGTTGACAGGGTTTTTTAAATTATTATTTATTAACTTAAAGAAGACTTGCCATTTCATCTGGCTTGCAATATTTCTAATGAGAAATGAGCAGTCATTCTTTGTTTCCTATATATTTAATATTCCTGTTTTCAGGCTGCCTTTTAGATTTTCTCTATCATTGGTTTTTAGTAATTTGATTATGATATGCTTTGGTGGTAGTGGTGGTGGTGGTTTTAATTCATCCTGCTTTACTTGAGCATCTTGTTTCTGTGGTATGGTGGGATGAGGAAAGGCCCCCAAATTTGTCCACCTGATAATCCCTGGAACCAGTGATTGTTACCTCTATGCCTAAAAAAAACTTTGTAGATGTGATTATGTTAAGGAGCTTGAGATGGGGAAATTACCCTGGAGAATTTTGGTGGGCCCAGTGTAGTCACAGTGGTCTTTTATAAGAGGACCCAGGAGGTGTCAGAGAAGAAGGCAATGTAATGATGGAAGCAGAGATAAAAGTGGTGTGCTTTGAAGATAGAGGAAAGTACCACAAGCCAAGGAATATAAGTAGACCTTAGAAGCTGCAAAAAGCAAGGAAACTGATTTTCCCTTCAGAACCTGCGGCAGGGACCACCAGCCCTGCCAATACCTTGATTTTCGTCCAGTGAAACTGATTTTAGACTTTTGACCTCTAGAGCTGTAAGAGAATAAATTTGTGCTGGTTTAAGTCACAAGTTATTGAAAACTTGTTACAGCACCAGTAGGAAGCTAATATATGTAGGTATACAGTTTTCATTAGATTTTGAAATATTTAACCATTACTTCTTCCCATATTCTTTCTGCTTCCTCCAACTACCTTTTCTAGGTCTACAATTATACTATGTTAGACTGGTTGCTTTTGAACCACAGATAACTAAGACTTTCTTCATTTTAGTTCAGTCTTTTTTTTTTTTTTTTTTTTTAAAGGAGGTTCCAGGATTGAACCCAGGACCTCACACATGGGGAGCAGGCGCTCAACCACTGAGCTACAGCCACCCCCAATGAGAGTTGGTTTTTCATTTGTTTGTTTGTATGTTTGTTTGTTTGTTTTTAGGATATACTGAGGGACGAACCCAAGACCTTGTACATGGGAAGCAGGCATTCAACCACTTGAGCTACGTCCATTCCCCTAGTTCAGGTTTTTAATCTCTCTGCACATGAGTTTAGATGGTTACTGTTGTTATGTCTTCAAGCTCACTGGTCATTTCTTCTGCAGTGTCTAAATCTACTGTTAATCCAATCCAGTGAACTTTTCATTTCAGGTGTTGCATTTTTAGCTGTAGAAGTTCTGTTCAATTTTTTTGTACCTTCCAGCTCTCTCCTCTTAATGTTCATTCTTTCCTTTAAATCATCAACGTTATTTTTATAGCCATTTTAAAGTCTTTGTCTGCTAATTTATTCATTTTGCCTCATTTTCCTTTTGATTATGGTTCATATTTTCCTGCTTCTTCACAGGATGCAGGATATTGTGAATGTTACATTGTCAAGTGTCTAGATTTTTATGTCTTCCTTTACAGAGTTTTGAAATTTGTTTCGGTAAGCAAATAAGTTTATTAAAGATGAGCTTGATCCTTTCAAGGCCTATTTTTTTTAGCTTTGATTGGGTGGATCTAGATAAATTTCTTCTGAGACTGGGTCAGCTCTCCTACTAAGGTGAGACCCTTCTGGGGTCTTACTGAATGCCCCAGCTATTCAATGAGGTCTCTCTTTGTAGTCAGAACTCGAGTATCTTCCCATCCTGCATGAGCTCTGAGACTTAGCTTACAAATTCCCTGCCTAGATGCGTAGTTTCCCCATACGTATGCACAGCCTAATATTCAGCCAAAGCTTCAAGGAAACCGCTATGTAGATTTCTAGAGTTCTCTCTATATATTGTTTCCTATATTCCAGTACTCTTTTTGGCAAATTCCAGCCATTTTGGTATCCAGGCACTAATCTTTGTCTCAACTCATTGAAACTGCTGTGCAGTTTCAATTCCCCTTCCTGGAACAAAGGTCTGGAAACTGCCTTCAAACAGAGTCCCTGTGATTGTAGGGCTCACCTCATTTGTTTGCCTTTGCTCAGAGATCACAGTCTTGCACTGCCTATTGTTTCAGGCCTGAAAATAATTTCACATATAGTTTTTCTCTATTCTTGTTATAGCAAAAAAATAAGTTTGGTACCATTTACTCTATCACAGTCAGAGGCAGAAATCTCTAAAAATGTTAAATTAACAGTCATAATGGTGGCAGACAAAATTTAATCTGGCCCTCATGGTGCCCACCTCTTGTATTCACATCTTTGTTAATCTGCTATCCTTGAGTTGGCAGGACCTGTGATTTGCTTCTAACAGAATGTGGCAAAGGTGATAGGATATCACTCTTGTGGTTACATTATATTTGATGACTCCATCTTGCTAACAGACTTGCTCTATAGATGCTCCTCAATAGTTTGATGAAGTGAGCAGTAACTGGCCATGTTGGAGAAGCCCACTAGGCAGGAAACTGAGGGTGGCTTCTAGGAGTTGAGAGGGCCCTCCAGTCAACAACCAGAAAGAGGTGGGCCGTCACTACTACACCTGCAAGCACATTCTACCAAATGGGTTCTGACAACAAACTGTGACCTTGGAAACGATTTTTCCCCAGCCATAGCTCCAAATGAGGACACAGCCCGGCCAACACCTTCATTGCAGCTTTGTAATACTCTAAGTAGAGGGCCCAGATCCCCAGAAACTGGGAGATAATAAATGTGTGTTGTTTTAAGCTGCTAAATTTGTGGTAATTTGTTACACAGGAATAGAAAACAAATACAATAATCTGTTTGTGTAAATATTGTTCAGAGCCAGCTCATGTGATTGGAAGATTTGTAATCTACGGCACTTTAACTTTGCTACTTTGAAGAGAAGATAAGTGTCAGTGTCAAATGGATTTTTTTTCTTACTCTTGTCAGCAGTTCCTCAAAATGATACCCTATTTTAATTTCTTATGTCTATTTGGACCATAACTTTATTTAATTTTTTCCTGTGACATTTCTATATTTTCTTTTTATTGTGTTAACAAAAGTAGCGTATTCCTTCACCATATTATTTAAAGATATCCAATGTCTTAATCATACAACTTATCTAATGGAATCTCCTTTTTTCCTGAAGACTTTTTCTTGTGAGCCCAATGATTGCTTATTTTAATTTCTTTATCATTTGCTTCTGGAGCTAGATCCAATGTTTCTTAGATCCAGAAACATGTTTCTCCATCTTTGAGTCCTGGAGCACATTCTCAAGTAATTGTTTTCTTTATTTAGAAAGGCTATGTGGGAGGTACAATATCTAAGTCCATGCAAAACTAAAAAGTATTTATTTTTCCCTCACAATTTATTTGTAGTTCCAGTAATAGAATTCTTTCAAGATTATTTTCCCCTAGAACTTTGAAAGTATTGCTCTGTTGTATTTTAACCTCCAGTCATATTCTTTTTCCTTGATAATCTGTGTTTTTTTCCTCTTTAAAAAGAAATTTTAAGTGAGAGTTCAGAAATCAACCCCCATACCTATGACCAACAGGTTTTTTTTATTATTATTTTAGGAATACTGGGGATTGAACCTAGGACCTCATACATGGGAAGCAGTCACTCAACCATTGAACTAATCTGCCCCCCTTTCTCTTTAAATTTTAAGGATCTTTTTATCATCAGTGTTGTACAAGTTCACTAGGAGGTATCTAGGTATAGGCCTTTTTAAAATTTGTCTTCTTTGACCTTCAGTGGACATTTTCTATCTGAATTGATGTTTTTCTTCAACTCTGGTAATTTATCTTTGTTCTTTATCTGTAGAACTTAATATCAAACATTTTAAACTTTCTAAATTGACCCTCTGTATCTTTTTAACTTTTCTTTTGTGTTTTCCATTTTTTTAACTTTTTTACTACATTCTGGGAGATATACTTTCAATTTTATCTAACTGTTCCCGTGTTCTCATTTTTGTTGTTGTCTTTACATGTCTTTTTTTTTTTCATTTGTATGTTTTTTTTTAAATCATATTTTTAATTTTTAAGAATTTTCTTTGTTCTGCTTCCTCCTTATTTTTATTTTGTAGATGCAGTACAAATTGCAATTTTAAGCTGTTTCCTCTGATATTAGTTCTATTTATTCATTATTTTCCATTTCTTTTGTGCTTCTAATTTTTTTTTTTTTTTCATTATCAGGTAATCCTTGGTTATTTATTCATAGTGTTGAATGCAGGGCCATATTAATATCAGTAGGAGGTAAAGCTTTTTCTCTGCTATTGTTTTGCCTTTGTTACTCAACAGTCCTTTCCCCTGAATGGAAGGGCTAGCTGAGAACTGCAAACGTGGATAGAGAACTGCCAAACTTCGCTTCACAGCATATGGATGGAAAGTGGACAGGCAGGCTAGGCTTTCCCCTCATACCTTCACAAAATGAGGGGCATCTTTACTTGTGCATGCCAGTGCCTACACTAGAATAGATGACATTAGTTCTGCTCATATGAGAGACCTGATGGAGGGACAATCACCCTGTTTTCTGCCCCCATTTCCTACTCCTATCACAGTATCTGAACTCTGAGCTTTTGGGGTCTCTTCAAGATTCCATCAAGATGAATAATTCCCACTTCTATCATAGTCTTCTTTTGTGCCTTTCTGGGCTATGACTGGTTTTTCTAATACCCACTTTCATCCTCTTTCTCATTTCTGGAAATCTATCAAAATCTCAAGTCCTCTGAGACTTGAGCTCTTATTCCTTTTTGTATTTCTTTACCATCATTTAAATAGGATTTTAAGAATGAAGGAAAGAAGCTATGTCCTCAGTCCACCATTTTCTAATAGAAATCATGTTTGACTGACATGGTCATCTAAACTTTCCCAGTATCTAGCATAATGTCACATGATAGGGTCTCGGTAACCACTGCTCTAGAAAGACATGTTCTGCTGTATCTCATGAACTCTTAATAATCTCTATCAAGCACAGTCTGACCATCCCTGAATCTTTTCCCAAAATAACTTTTCATAAAGATAAAAGAGGCAATTCATCAGGAAGTTACACCAATTATAATTATGTACATACCAAGCAACAGAGGCCCAAGATACAGGAAGCAAAACCTGACAGAATTAAAAGGAGAAATAGACAATTCAACAATAATAGTTGGAGGTGTTAATATCTCATTTTCAATAATTGATAGAGCTAGACAGAAAAATCATCAAGGATACAGAAGACTTGAACAACACTAACAACCAACCTGACCTAACTGCCTTGTATAGGACACCAGATCCCAAAACAGCAGAAAGCCTGTTCTTTTCAAGCATACTTAGAACATTTTCTAGGATATGCTCAGCAGTAAAACAAGTCTAAATTAATTTAAAACAATTAAAATCATACAAAGTATGTTCTTCAGCCACAACTAAAATAATTAGAAATCAACAACAGAAAAAAATTTGGGAAATCCCCAAATATTTGTAAATTAAACTAATCCATGGGTCAAAGAAGAAATCACAAGGGAAATTAAAAGATATTTTGAAATGAATGAAAATGGAAACACAACATATGAAAATGTATGAGATGCAGCTAAAGCAGTGCTTTGCTTTAAACACCTAATAAGAAAGAAGAAACATCTCAAATCAATAGCCATAGCTTCTACTTTAAGAAAACACTAGAAAAGGAAGAGTAAACTAAACCCAAAGCAAGCATAAAGAAGGAAATAATAGAGATTAGAATGGAAATAAATGATATAGAAAGGAGAAAGTAATAGAGAAAAATTAATAAAACCAAGAATTGTGTTTGAAAGGAACAACAAAATTGACAAATCTTTAACCCAGAAAGTAACAGAGAAGACACAAATTACCAAAATCAGGAATGAAAGAAGAATATCACTACTGTGACCATATAGAAGTTTAAAAGATTATAACAGAATATTTTTAAATTGAGCTATACATAAAACTCACCTTTTTAAAGTATAGAATTCAGTAGGCTTTAATATATTCATAAAGTTGTGGAACCCTCAACACTATCTAATTCCAGAACACTTCCATCACCCAAAAAGAAACTCCATTTAACCCTACCCCCTAGCAAATACCAATCTACTTTCTGTCTCTATGGATTTACTTATTCTGGACATTTCATATATGGAATCATAATATGTAGCCTTTTATGTCTGGCTTCTTTCACTTAGCACAATATTTTCAGGGTTCATGCAGAGTGTAGCATGCATCAGTACTTCACTCCTCATCGTGACCAAATAATATTCTATTGTATGGATATGCCACATTTTGTTTATCCATCCCTCAGTTAATGGGCATTAGGTTGTTTCCACTTTTTGGCTATCAGAAATACTGCTACTGGGAAGCGGATGTGGCTAAAACAGTTGGGCACCTGCCTACAACACGAGAATTCCTGGGTTCGGTTCCCAGTGCTTCCTAAAGAAGACAGGCAAGACAGCGAGCTGACATGATGGGCTGGCACAGGGGTCTGACACAAGAAGATAAGTCAACAAGGAGACACAACAAGGAAACACAATGAGAGATACAACAAGCAGGGAGCAGAGGTCGCTCAAACAATTGGGAGCCTCCCTCCCACATGGGAGATCCCGAGTTCAGTGGTGCCTTCTAAAAAAAATAAGAAGTCAAGCAGACAGCACGTGCAAACAAACAGGCAGGGGGGTGGGGAGAATAAATAAAATAATTTTTTTTTTAAATTCTGCTGCTATAAACATTCACATATAAATTTTTTTTTTTTTTTTTTTTTTTTTTTTTTTTTTTTTTTTTACCGGGAGGTCCCGGGGATCGAACCCGGGTCCCTCCACATGGGAGTCGGACGCCCAACCAGTTGAGCCACATCCGACCCCCCACATATAAATTTTTGTGTGGGGGGAGTGGATATGGCTCAAGCAGTTGGGCGCCCACCTCCCACATGGGAGATCCCATATTCGGTTCCCAGTGCCTCCTAAAAAAAGACAAGCAGAGCAATGAGCTGATGCATTGAGCTGACAAATGAGCAGACACAGTGAGCAGGCAACAAACAGATGAAGGAGCCATCTGGGGGGAGGGGGATCTTTTTGTGTGAACATGTGTTTTCAGTTCTCTTAGTTATAAACCTAGGAGGGAATTGCTAGGTTGTGCGGTATACTGGAATACCATGAGCAACTTTAGGCCACCAATTTATATCAGGTAGATGAAATGGACAAATTCCTAGGACACAAATTACCAAACAGACACAAAAAGAAATAGAAAATCCAAGTAGATCTGAAAAATAAAAATTGTTGAATTAGTAATGAAAAATCTTCCCACAAAGCAAAGTCCAGGCCCAGATGATTCCACCGTTGAATTTTGTCAAATATTTAAAGAAGAAGTGGAATCAATCTTTAACAATCTCGTCCAGAAAATAGAGGGTGTGAGACAACTCATTTTGGGAGGTCAATATTACTCTGATACCAAAGCCAGACAAAGTTATCACAAGGAAAAAAAAAGCTATAGACCCATATCTATCATGAAAAGATACCTAGAAATCCTCAGCAAAATGTTAGCAAATCAAAACCAACAACCTAGAAAAAATGATTTTATACCATGACCAAGTGGGATATTTCCCAGGAATATAAGGTTGTTTTAAAATCCAAACATCAAGGGAAGCGGCTGTGGCTCAATCAGTAGGGCTCCCGTTTACCATATGGGAGGCCCCGGGTTCGGTTCCCGGGGCCTCCTGGTGAGGGCAGGCCCGCCCGCACAGCGTGGTTGGCTGACCCGGCGAGCACAAGCAGCAAGGGAGGGATAAATGAATAAATAAATAAAATCTTTTAAAAAAATAAATAAATAAATAAAAATAAAATAAAATAAAATCCAAACATCAATTAATGAAATTAACCATGGTAATAGAAAATAGGACAAAACCACACGATCATCTCAATAGGTGCAGAAAAAGGATTTGACAAAACCCAACATCTATTTATGATTTTAAAAATTCAAACTTGGAATAGAGGGAAGCTTCCTCAATAAGGGGCATCTACCACAAACCTACAGCTAACAGCATACTTAAAGTTGAAAGACTGAATGCTTTCCCCCTAAGATTGGGTACAAGGCAAGAAAGTTTGCTATTGTGGTCTTCTAATTAACATTAAGCATACTAGAAGTTCTAGCCACTTTAATAAGAGGGAAAATTTTTAAGACATCCAGTTTGGAAATGAAGAAATTAAACTGTCTATTTGGAGACATTATCCTATATGTATAAGAATCTCAAGGAATTCACACAAAAAAACTAGGACTAATAAAAATTTAATGTTATTGCAGGATATAGAATCAATGTATAAAAATAAGCTGCATCTCTATATAGTGTCAACAATCCATAAGTGAAATTAAGAAAAATAATTTCATACACATTAGCTTCAAAAAGAATAAAATTCGTAGGCAGAAATTTAACAAAGTGCAAAGACATATGCTGAAAACTACAATTTGCTGAAAGGAATTTTTAAAAGTCCAAAGAGCTATTCCATATTCCATGTTCATGGTTTGGAAGACTCAATATTCAACACCTTAAAAATTCTAGTAGGCTTGGGGGATGGTACAGGGCAGAAATTGATGAGCTCATTCTAAAATGTATATGGAAGGAACCCAAAATAGCTAAAAACAATTTTGAAAAAGAATGAAGTTGGAGGACTTACAAGCCCTGATTTAAGAGTTTGCTATAAAACTTGATTAATCAAGGCAATGTGATACTGGCTTAAAGATAGACATATATGTTAATGAAACAGAATTGAAAGTGTAGTAGCAAACTTTTAAATTTTGCTCACTTGATTTTTAACAAAGGTGCCAAGGCAATTCAATAGTGAAAGGATAATCTTTTCAAGAAATGAAATGGAACAATTGGATATCCATACGCATAAAGAAGAATTTAGGTTGTTACCTCATGACATGTACAAAAAAATTAACACAAAATGGATAAAAGACCTAAATGTAAGAGCTAAAACTACAAAAATTCTATAAGAAAATAATCTTCATGACCTTGGGTTAGGCAAAGAGTTCATAGATACAGCACCAAAAGCACAACCCACAAAAGAGAAATACTGGTTAAATTGGGCTTCCTGGGCTTCATCAAATGTAAATCTATGCTTCAGAAGACACCTTTAAGAAATGAAAACCCACATTCTAGAAGAAAACATTTGCAATCATATATCTGATAAAGGACTTATATCCAAAATAATATGAAGAACTCATAACTCAGTGGTATACAAACAATGCAATTTTTTAAGTGAAGAAAAGATTTTAATAGACATTCATCAAAAAAGATATAGTGGATTGGCTAATAAGCACAGAAAAAGATGTTCAACGTTATACTCATTAGGGAAATGCAAAGTAAAACCATAATGAGACACCACTTCACTCACTACAATGGCTATAATCAACAAGACTGAAAACAAATGTTGGCAAGGATGTGGAGAAACTAGGACCCTTCTGCATGGGGAATGGAAAATAATACAGCTACTTTGGAAAATACTTTAGCAATTTCTTAAAAAGTTAAACATAAATTTACTGTCGTACCCAAGGATTCCCCCAAGAGAAAGTCCCTAAAAGAATTGAAAAATATGTCCCCACAAAAACTTGTACACACATATTCATAGAAGCATTATTCATAATTGCTGAAAACTGGAGACAAGATGAATTCCATCAACTGGTGAATGAATGAACAAAATCTTGTATGTCCATACAATGGAATATCATTCAGCCATAAAAAGTAAAGAACTCATTCGTGCTACAATGAACCTTGAAAACATTTTCCTAAGTGAAAGAAGCCAGATACAAAAAACTACTTGTTGTATCATTCCATTTATATGAAATGTCCAGAAAAGGCAAATCTATGGAGACAAAAAGCAGATGACTAGGGCTGTGGGTGGGTGGGAGTGAATGTAAATGGGCAAGTGGGATCTTTTGGGGATAGTGAGAATGTTATAAACTGGATTGCTTTGATGGTTGTACAGCTCTTTAAATTTACTAATAGTCGTTCAATTTTTATTTTTATTTTTTTAGGAGGTACTGGGGATTGAACCCAGGACCTCATATGTGGAAAACAAATGCTCAACCACTGAGCTGTATACACTCCCCAAATAGACATTGAATGTTACATTTAAAATTGGGGAAAAGTTACGGCACATATATATTACACCTCAATAAAGCTGTTTTAAAATTTTTTTTTAATGGATGGGGTGGGAAACAAGAGGAGGTGCCAGACATTTTATATAATATCTTAGGTAAAATTTCCTACGAAACCTATTTTGTTGTTGAAGAAATCGAGGTTCAGCAAACATAAGTTCCTTGATCAAAGTTGCCCAAGTAACAAGAATTTGAGGTCATATCTTTCCATTATCAAAGATATATATTCATTAAAATGTGATTCACTGGGAGAATTAAATTAAATTAAATTGTTATAACATAGTATTTATGAGGTTTACAGTGAACCTCATATGAAGTTTATATTGAAGATGCCTAGAATGTAGTTGGAGGATTACAACAGAAAAAACAACTTTGAGTTATTTCTGAAATTGTCATCTCCTGGCCAGGTTAAATTCACTTATAAGATTTGCCAGGGATTTTCTTTGTAAGCCTAGTGTTAATAGTGTATCATGGGATTTTAAGGAGCTATTGAATAGTAGTAGTCTGAAAGTGGCAGTGAAAATGAAGAAAACGCCGTTTTAAGCCTTTTGACTTAAAGATATGAGATCTTGTGAAAATGGATAATTTCAGTTTCTGAATTTTGAAAGGAAAGTATTTCTCATAGGAAAGATCAGATTTTAGATAAGGTGAGAAATTGTTTAAGAGAAAGTTGAAAATACATTGAAATTCCTTATCAATAGAACAGGAACAAGAAAAGATGTTTACCTTTCTGCAGAACAAAGGGAAGGTAGTTAGGAAAAGAGGGAGTATGGCATCAAAACTTGTTTATAAATGTGCCAAATGCAGGACCCAGCACAGTATCAGACACTTATAGATTGACCTGAAAGATTTCGAAATGAAGAAATAATGAATGAAAATATGATCAATAATATCCACACAGGTGTAATTATATTTAGGGACAGCAGCAATAGAGAGGGAATTGTAATATTTCTATTCATGAGAAGGGCAGAATCAAGAGTAAGTCTCCCCCCTCCCCCCTAGTCATTTGACAATAAGAAAGTTATGTATATCACATTCATTCAGAGACCATATAACTACTTTGGTGAGCATGGTAGGAAGTGGAGGGGGGAGTAGGTTCAGTACTGAAATAGATATCTCAGTTTCTCCCAGTTCTTTGATACGTGAAAGAAACTTTTCCAGAGAGCTGAAATGAGAGGAGAGTTGAATTCAAGATGTTTTATTAGTATAGGCCAGGAGAAGGCTTCAAAACAGATTTTGGAAGATCAGAAATGCCTGAACTGGGGAGCGGATGTGTCTCAAGCAGTTGGGTATCCGCCTCCTACATGGGAGGTCCCGGGTTTGGTTCCCAGTGCCTCCTAAAGAAGATGAACTGACCAATGAGCAGACGCAACAAGCAGGGAGCAGATATGGCTTGAGCGTTTGGGCACCTGCCTCCTGGGTTTGGTTCCCAGTGCCACCTAAAGAAGATGAGCAGACAACTAGCAGACACAACGAGCAGAGACAATGAGCAGACAGACAAGGGAGCCATCTCAGGGGCAGGGGCGGGGGAATGCCTGAACTTGTGATAAAGTTGTTATGTAAGGGAGTCTTCTGCAGCTTAGTAATAGATTTTTATCACCAAAAAAATGGATCTTTTGCATAAGATGTTCTTCCAATGTGTAATACCTTTACAGGCTCAAATATATATTGTTTTGTTTTGTTTGGTTTGGTTTTGTTTTGTGTTACCAGGTCTGGGATTGAACCCGGGACCTTGCATGTGATAAGCCATCGCTCAACCACTGAACTACACTGGCCCTCCCTCAAAATATTTATTTTGATTAGTTTGAATCTTTAAAATATATTCAAAGTCTTTTATATTCTACAGAGGTATTATATTGAAAATATGTAGATGCTTTTCTTTTTGAGTTCTCTCTATAGGCTGAGAATCCACTTGGGTTTTGCTTTACACTTGTATGTGACTGATTAAATCCTAAAGCATCATGAATTTCAAAAGTTCCACCTAGTTTAGGTAGTCTGTTTTTGTAATATGTAGCATTTATTGACAGCTGAACTATGAGGGACTGTTTTATACTGTCTTTTGTAGATATCAGAATAAATTTCTTGGGGAACAGTTGGCATTTTCTATCTTGTGGAAGATTATCCTGTGCATACCTTATAAGCCACTTTCACTTGAGGCAAAGTGACTTAACCTTCTTTAAGTCACACTTGCTCTGGGATCGAATAGACCTAATTGCTAGACATATTTTAGACCTGCACTCCCCAATATGATAGCCACTAAGCCATATGAGAACTAAAAATATAGTTCTGTTGAGAACTTAAAATATAGTATTTCAAATTGAGATATTCTGCAAGTGTAAAATACACACAATTTTCAAAGACTTAGTATGAAAAACTGGTAACTCAAGAATTTTTAATATTGATTTCGTGTGGAAATGATAATATTTTGGATATATGTGATTTAATGGAATATATTAAAATCGATTTCTTCTATTTTTATTATTTTCTGTGGGGCTACTAGAAATTTAATATTACATGTGTGTTATGTGTCTTTGGACACAACAGTAGTCTCTAACATTAAACGTTCTCTGTGAAGATGCTTCCACTTTCAATAATGATATTTTTAATGCTAATTAGCCATTTATATCCAAATGTTTGTTCTTTTCCTTAAAAAAAAAAGAAATTCAAGCATATTGATTTTTTTTACGGCTTCTCAATAATTTAAGTCTTCATTTTTCATGCTAACCTTTATGAAATTCATAGTATCATTGTATTTTGTCCTCAGGAATAAGAAAATGTCTAATAGAATAGGCTTTTTGAGAGATTATATGCGAATACTTGAATTTTTTAATGCAAAGAAGGTATTTAGACCTATACTTTTAATCATTCTTATACCCTTTTATGTTGTTATTAATACTTATCCTTAGAAAAATATATAATTTTTAGTTTTTGTTATTTTTGCTGCTGTTTTTTCTCCCCACCCCACCCCCCGAGATGGTTCCCTTGTCTGTTTGCTCATTGTTTTTGCTCATTGTCTGCTTGTCTGTTGTTTTTTTTTTTTTTTTCCTTTATGAGGCACCAGGAACTGAACTCAGGACCTCCTGGGTGGGAGGCGGGCACTCAACTGCTTGAACCACATCTGCTCCCTGCTCATTTTTATTTTTGCTCGTTGTCTTTTCTCGTCTGCTCATTGTTTTTTGTTTTTTGTTTTGTTTTATCTTCCTTAGGAGGCACCAGGAATGGAACCTGGGACCTCCCATGTGGGTGGACTGCTTAAGCCACATCTGCTCCCTGCTGTTCTGTTTTGATTTCTCTATTGAGAGAACTTAAAGATAATTCTGATTGAAAAGGGTTTTCAAAAGCAGGGATTTCTTGCTTATGGCTTTTTCCCAAGAGCAGTTGTAGGCCATAGGGAGAGCCTCTGTGATCCTTTCTTTTGTTTTTTAAATAGGGAATTGACAAGACTATGAAAAACCAGTGCTATTTCTTTTATGGTTATATTACTACTCTTGCCTCTTGAAGGTGGAGTTCATAGCTTTGGTTCTAAAATGTTTGTTTTGTGGCTAATTTCCAAAGAAACATTAAACTAGGTTAATAAAAAGGACAAATTGGGTGGTAGATTAATTTTTCAATTGATTGTAGGGTATGACTAAATAAAGCCACCATTCTCCCAAAAAAACATTTACAGAAGGCTATTTTCTAATCCAATTCCCTTTTTCAGGCACGACAGACACCACCTCCAACAACACTGCGACCGTGATTTCTACAGCACCTCCAGCTTCCTCGGCAGTCACATCCCCCTCTTTGAGTCCTTCCCCTTCTGCTTCAGCCTCCACTTCTGAGGCATCCAGTGCCAGTGAGACCAGCACAACACAAACCACCTCCACTCCTCTGTCCTCCCCTCTTGGGACCAGCCAGGTGATGGTGACAGCATCAGGGTTGCAAACAGCAGCAGCAGCCGCCCTCCAAGGAGCTGCACAGTTGCCACCAAATGCCAGTCTTGCAGCAATGGCTGCTGCTGCAGGCCTAAACCCAGGCCTGATGGCACCCTCACAGTTTGCGGCTGGGTAAGGAGCTTCCTAATCTCATTCATACCTGAGAAACAACCCTGAGGCCACCCCTGCAATTTCCTATAGGAGAGAATTCTCATAACATCTTAAATGCAAAAAAAACCTCTTTAAAACAATAATCTCTTTGATTTGGGCTGCTCTGTAGTAGCAAAAGGACCTCAATTACAGTTGAACTTAAGTTTCTTAGCATCCTGGAAAAGGCAGTGGCCTTATCTTTATTTCTAGGTGATAACACATATTATTGCCAAATGTATTATAAGAGTTAATTTGAAATACATCCCTTTCCCTGGAGTTTTTTTTCTTTTGTGTTGGAAAAAAGAGAATGAAGTGATTCAAAGAGGAGTCAAATAACTGTTCAAGTTTTAAACTTTGTGCATATAGTAAATTTGTTTCTCTTTATACAAGTAAGCATCAAGGATAGCAGCAACGCAAAAGCATAACCAAACCATATTAGAGCATAAAGAAACTAACATATTTCCATATACTTCCCCAGCTGGATTTTCCTTTTTCCTTATCCCTTTGGGTGTGTTGTCAAACTGACAGCTCTATCTGCATGGTAATAAAGTGACACCTCTTTTGGACTTGCAGAGGTGCCTTACTCAGTCTCAATCCAGGGACCCTGGGCGGTGCTCTCAGCCCAGCTCTGATGAGCAACAGTACACTGGCAACTATTCAAGGTCAGTAGAATCTTTTTCTTTATTTAGCTCTTTTTTTTTTTTTTAATGGAGGACCTGCTCCATGATGAGGAGAGAGAGTTGAATTGACAACATATTCTTGAGGACCAAGAAGATGTTCTTGTAAATACCCTTCATAGGAAACATACAGATAATAGTTTGTAAGAACAGGAAATACACTTAGATTTCCTATATTGTAAGAAACCAGGACGTATATGCTGATATTCATCTTCTTATGGAAATAGACTTGGAATTGGCTTTTCCCCCTGAAAAGTGTATGCCAGTACTCATTTAAAATCTATCTCAAGGCAAACTTGACCAAGTAAGATTCTCCAATCCCCATTCCCACCTCCAAGGGAGCAATGTATGGATTAACATGGGAGTTCGCCATGCAGACTTTGAGAATACTTTTAATTCTGAGGATTCTGCCCTTTTTTATATCCCTGTCATTGCAGAGCAGATATCTTCTTGGATTATAATGTCTCTTCTCCAAGCTCAGTCAGATCCCTTCTAGCCTTAACATGTTATCTGGTGTGGTGCCTATTCTATGTAGTGTAAGGTTTGCCTTGTTTAGCTTCTAAGTTTTATGTTTGAAGATGCTGCTTAAATGACTCAAAGAAACAATTTGAGAAACAGCATTGTGTTAATCATAGAATATTTTCCTCCTTAAAAAATTAAAATAGTTTGTGCTTAAATGAGAGTTCTTAGGGCCAAAAATGAGCTGTTAGCCAACTTAATATCAGTGTTTGAAGGGTGATATCTTTAGTGTGCTGTAGAGAATGTTGGTTACAGACAAAACCAAGGCATGGTCCAGATTCTAGATTAAGTTATATTATATTGACTTTCTGGCTGACTAACTCATACTTGAAATTGATGATTAGATCTGTAAATCTTTTAGTATACAAGAATTTCTTTTTGGAATAAGATTTGTGATAAATCATTTTTTCTCCTGCTTTAAGGAATGTGTCTAGGCTGCAGGGATGTTACAGGGGCACAATTGACTATAGAATTCTGAGACATTCTCTGGAAAGAGATGGTCTTTGACCCTAAGCCTGATCTGGTCTTTGACCCTAAGCCTGAGACCTCAGAAAACTTTAAGCTGCACCAAGCCTCACTGTTCTGTACTGTTGTGCAATCATATCCAGTGTCAGGGGTGTTACTTGTAGTCCTCCAGATTTCTTTTTGTATGTTATGTAAGAAACCAAAACTTTAACGGCAGTAGAAAAAACCCTCAAATCTACTTGTGGGAGAGCAATTATTTGGGTAAGGGGACTTTGGGGAGTTGTAACATGACAGGATAAGACATTAAATGAGAGTGCCCAATTACTTTAAATGAAATTTTGATCATGCCTTCTGTGAGGAAGCAGTAGTATGATGGAAAAATTCTTATCCATTCCAACAAGTCCTAGCACACCTAGGGCCTCCTACAGTCTCTGATTTCCTCCTACAGTAGACTTGTCATTCTCCTTTGCACAAGTCATGGAAATCAAATCTTTTACCTCAGGAAGAGAAAATTTAATCACACCTATAATTTACTTGGTAATATATAATTTATTTTAGAACTAAAGCCTTTTTGAAATATGGTTTTCATCTTGTGTATTATACTGGGAAGTATTTCCTCAACTTTATTAATAATGCAAATGGTTTGATAAAAGCTAAACATTTTAATGCCTTGATCGTTGTAGCTAGTATGTCTTTTGAATACAGATAGTTTAAAAATCAGCACATTTCATTAAAAACAAAACTACTGAATTAATAAATAAATAAATGAAATAAAGATGATTTCAAGATAGAAATTTGACTCTTTAATTCATGAGACAATTCTTGCTCATCCTCTCACCCATCCTGTTCATGCTCATTGAAGTAGTTAGATATTGTCAGTCCTTTAGAATCTTTCAAAAGTATAAATAATTTGATGTCAGAACAGCACTGTGGCTAAGAAAAAGAATCAATTAAAGGCTTTACTTTTTCCGACAAAATTTTAAGAAAACTCAGTAGACCTTTGATGTGTTATTTGGGTGATCCATGATGATGTTAATTTCCCTCCTTCCTACCTGTTTTTGGGCTTTTTCTCTCTAGCTCTTGCTTCTGGTGGCTCTCTTCCAATAACGTCACTGGATGCAACTGGGAACCTGGTATTTGCCAATGCAGGAGGAGCCCCCAACATCGTGACTGCCCCACTGTTCCTGAACCCTCAGAACCTCTCTCTGCTCACCAGCAACCCTGTTAGCTTGGTCTCTGCCACTGCAGCCTCCGCAGGGAACTCTGGACCTGTTGCCAGCCTTCATGCCACCTCCACCTCTGCTGAGTCCATCCAGAACTCTCTCTTCACAGTGGCCTCTGCCAGCGGGGCTGCTTCCACCACCACTACCGCCTCCAAGGCACAGTGAGGTGGGCTGCGCTGGGCCGCTGCCAGCCCTTTTCACTCTGCAATGTGATTGGGCTGTCAGCCAGGTTAATAAACTGAAAAATGTGATTGGCTTCCTCTCACCATGTCTCTGAGGACAAGGGAGAGAAGGAAAAAAAAAAAAAAACACCACATACAGAAAAACAAAGATGGAGATGGGACAACATTTACCTAATTTTGTAATAAAACACTGTCTTTTCAGGATTGCTTCATGGATTGGAGAACTTTCTAACCAAAAAAAAGTTAAAAAAAAAAAAAAAAAAAAAAAAACAGAAACAAAATCAAAAACAAAAATATAAGTGAAAGGACTACTTATCATTTCCAGCAGTCATGATGACAAGTTAAGGTGAGCTACAAATTCCAATATAGGAAGAGGGTTTCTTGTTTGTCTAAATTTCTTTTTTGCTTAAAAAAAAATCATTTTTATGGGTCTGTTGTACAGGCCATTAAGTCATAACAAGGTGTTTATAATCATATCAGTTGTGTTGGGGGTTCCTTTTCTTAACTGGTACAATTTAGGCAGGCCTGTATTACTGTATCTCTTATTATTATTGTTGTTGCTTTTATATATATATATATATATATATATATATATATAGTTTGGACATGTTTATCTCTTGCTCCTGGATCCTATTTCAGTGAGCTCCCACACTGTGGGGAGGGAGGGTTTTGGGGTAAAGGGAGACTTAACGTTCTTAACTGCAGTTCTTGCTGGTTTCCTTATCCTTGATGACTCTTACACAGGTGCTAGAAAATTAATTTCTTTTGCCACTTATGCAAGAGGCTTGGTGCAGAAGCTGAAGGCAGTGTGTGCAAACACTCCCACTCCACACACGCCCCCTCCTCCCCATCAGGTGGTGCCTTTGGAGCACTTTTGTGTAGGAAGGAATTCCTGCTGAACTGTAGCTCTCATTCACCCCCAAATCATTGAATGACCCTGAGGCCCAGATCCTGTGGTGCAACAGTGCTGCTTTCTGCTACTTTCAATGGGAACGGCTGTACTTGTTGCAGGGCAGGATTTGGTTCCAAAGAGCAAAGACTACTGTGGACACCTGACTTGGTGGTTCTCCTGATTTCTTATCTCCTGAAAAATGCTCCTACTGTTGTTTGGTTGGTTTGTTTGTTTTTCCCGTTTTGTAGTTGTTTTTAATACGCACTTCCTTTAACTTACTTGGCAAAGAACAAACTGACTTACTGAAATTGGGAAACTTTTTCCTCTTTTGTTTTTCAAAGGAACTCTACTAGACTATTTCCATCAATTTGTATCCAAAAGAGGTGTGATGAAAAGAGTCTCTGAGGTTACCACCTTTTCCTCTAGTCACCGACTTCCTTTTTACTGCCTGGCTTATACATTTCTCTAGCCCTGAGACTCTCCTTGGTTCTCTGACTAAAGGAGGCATTTACTCGCCAGGCATGGTATCTGCAGGACTTTGAGCACATATCTCAAGTGTCTCCTGGGTCTGTTAGTTAGACCTGCGGATAGGTCTAAATGGCAATACGCATCTCTTTTTTCAATGCAGAGAAAGTAGTGAGCTCCTGGAATTGTTTTCAGGGTGTTTCTAGACTATGTACATCAGCCAAAGGAAAAGGAAGAACTTGTGAAAGTGGAGGAAGAGGAATGAGAGCAACTTGAAAATTATATCCCCCTTTTTGTTGATGTACTTTTATAGTATCTGTACCCAAAAATTTCCCCAAAGACTGGATCACTGCAATGCATTTCATCTAAGTTCCCCTTCTTACTGGAGTTAAAGGTTCCCACTGATATTTGTGGGTGCTTGTTTATATCTCTAGTGGTCCCAAGACTGCACTTTTCACCCCCTCCCTCTTTCAAGCTGGGGATACAGAGAGAGCTTACAGGTAATTTTGTTCTAATTGTTTTGCTTATGTCCACAAGGGAGCTTGGATGCTGTGTATTCGTCTCTCCTCACCAGTGTTCAGAAAGGTAGTAATATAGACTCAGCATGAACTGTTATGATTCAGGGGGGAGATAGTCACATTAATATTAAAAGGCCAGAACGTTTTTGTCCCATTTTTATTTTTCTTTTGTTCTCTCTGTCTTCTCATCTTATTTCAAAAAGTATTTTATTATCACCACGTAATTTTCTCTTCTCACCCTTCATCTTCCCTAAAATCCCTCCAAAATTAGTGAAAACTGTAAGCAGGGAAACTAACAAGTGTCCATCCACCTTTTTTTATGTGTGGTGTGTGTTTTTTATGTTTGTTTGTTTTGTAACTAAGCTTGAACCAAAGTCAAATTTTAGCAAGCTGCTGTACTAATGGACTAGTTTATAAAGTGCAGTTCAGACGCATTGAGGAGATAGATGCTACTGACAATTTCCTTTTCATTTGTCTATTAATTTTATATGAGTTGCTGCTTGTTTTTAATCTTTTATGTTGGTAAAATTGTAATATCTTCTGAGCAGACATTAACTTGATTTTTAACTTAGTGTGTGGTTTTTTGTTCTTTGGGGTTTGGTATGTAGATAGATTGACAGTGTCAGTTACTAATTTCTCTCCTCTCTAGCCTACTCTTTCTCTGATGTCGTTAAATTTAATATTCTATCCTGACTTGACATGTTTGACACAGTCTGTGCAAATGATTTTAGGGCTATCAAATAATACTGTAGTTGCCCATAGTAATGGGTCCCTCCCTTGGGAGTGATAAAGGTTAGGAGGTTTGGGGAAGGAAATGCTGATACCCCCATACTGGATGAGAAGTTAGAGCATTAATTTCCAAAAATTGTTACCAAAGGATGTATTGAGTCCCAAGGCACTCAAGCCCCATGGATTAAGAGGAAGGGCAAGAAAAATCTATGCTTTTTGTTGTTGTTGTCTTTTCTTTGTGGTTGCAGAAATGCTCCCTCTCTCAAATAAGGCTTACCAAACAGACTTTAACATTAAAGAAGATAGTAAGCTTTGAATGTCAATATGATGGTGTTTTATTCCGTACCCTGCCTGTATTCTCTAGTTAATTTGGAATAAGTGGATTCACCCATGTGTGTGTGTTTGTGTATGCATTTCATTTTATAAGGGGAGACCTTAAACCAGCATAAAAAATCGGTTTAAAAGAAGGAAATCCTTAGACAAAAATAACTTTTAAAAATTTCTTCTTTCTCTTATTTAAAAATACATTGTGAAATGGAAGGTCAAAACACTAATATGGCTTGTTGATTGGGTGTTCGGCTTAAAATCGACTCCCTGTCACCATCCCTACGTAGTCTGCTGTTCATATTGCTTCTTTTAAAATGCCTAAGACATTTTCTACTTTATATTTTTTATCATCTCAAGAAATGTTTTTTTAATTGAATGGACTATCTTCTAGCCTAAGGTACTCAGACTTAACTTTTGGCCGCCTTATATAGGAAAGTCTGGAAAATAAAAGGGGCCATTTGACCAAAAAGAAGTGTTTGCTATAGTTCCTATATTTTGAAGAAGGGCCAGATAGGTCATCACAATTCATTGTATGATTCTCCCTATTTTTTTTTTCTCCTTAACATTTATGCAAGTTTTGCATCACCCCTGAATTTGGTTAACACATTTTAAGCCAAAGACTAATCCTAAATGCATATATTAGCAATGCATTATAGTGATGCTATATTTGCCCATAGTAATGGGCCCTCCCTAGGGGAGCGGTGAATGTAATAGTTTGAATCCTGCTTGTCACAAGCAGTGCGTTTTGGTCATGAACTTTATTTATACCCTGTATCAATCTGAAGAAAGACCTAGAAAAGGGCTTCTCAAAGGAACAACATTATTGTTCCTGGTTTAAGAAATAAGATGATTGCTGTATTAGTCTAAATGTTTCTGAAGTTATATAGGCAGCTTTTTAGAATTAAGAAAAATATGTTTAATATCCATAAACTAATATAATACACACTTCCTTTTATTTATTTGATAAGATCAATACCATTCCAACTTACTCAGTGTATCACTCAATAAATGGAACCAAAGGAATCCAACTTTTAGTTTGTATAGGACCATATCTAGTTATACTTCATGTTAGTAATATTGGAAATTAACCAAAAAAATGAGAAGAATAAGATTAATGAAAAGATTTTCAGTGAGGTCATCTTGCTAATTTGTTCTACAGAATTCATTCATTGTTGGGAAAAAAGCACAATTATTCCTCTTTTTTATTGTTATTTTGTCCCATTATCCCTCATTTATTTGGGAAAATGGGGAAGGACTTTGTCTGTATTATCTGGAAGCACAGATATTTGCTTGACACATATTTATTAATTCAGCCCAATCTTTAACATTAAAATTTCTATTTAAAGTGCTGGAAATGCTGGATATAGTCACAAATAGAGAATTTTCATGTCGATTCTTAAAGTTATAAATCCTGATAGAAAATACTGCAATTACTATATAATAAATACTTGGCTGACAGAAGAAATTCTTTGTAATTCGTTGTCTAGATTTGTTCCCCAACCATGTCATCCTCACAAAACTTTCTCTACCAAGAAAAAAGTAAAATCTTTGTGATAGGAAGAAAAAGGAGAAGCATCTTTTTTTTTGTTTCTTTCCATGAAAGGAGAACTGTTGACAGGGAGAAGTAAACAGGCACTGATGCATAGGGACAAGGTGATGAGAAGGAAGAGCAAGGGTGTGGGATGCCTGGGTCAGGACCTTATGCTGGCAGTCTACTTTGGCCTTGGACCCCTTAGAGAGCTACCAAAGACCAGTCTGCAGTTTGAGGACCCTCAGTTAAAGAAGGGCCTCAGCATTCATTATGAAAGTTTGATTACACTTTCCTGTAAATCATAGCATCTGCAATTAATGAATTTAAGGTTTGTTTATTCTTCAGACACTGTTTATTAGAGGTAAAAATGCTAAAAGAATATTTTCTCCCAGTATTAATGGGAGATAAAAACTAAAGGACTGAAATTTAAAATTATTCAAATAGACAAGATTTGATGGGTTTCTTTGCTCATTACAGTTATGTATTCATTTTTTTTTTCTCTGTGTGAAAAGTGTGACATTTTTCATGCACTCTTAGCCCTGGCTCTTTTGAAGTCATTTTCAGTCTTCTGATAGTTTAGAGAATGACACTTAGAAAGTGATCAATCTTTCTTAGCATCTTTCTTCACTTGAGAAGGGAAAAAAAAGAAAAAAACCTTCTTTTGCCATTCCTCTAAGAAGATAACTAAGATCAGCAATTACATAGGTTTGCTTAAGATGCACACAAGATACAAATGTAAACTTGGGTAGGAAGAGGATAAACAAACTGCTTTCCTAGTTACAGGCTGATACTAATCCTATTCTGCTGCAGCCTTTTTAAATCCAAAGATATTAAATGGGACACCCCTCAGATTTTCCAGTAACCTATTTGAAAGGGTTCCTACAAGAGGGCAGGGAATATGGTTTTTCTCAGAGTTGACCAGTTTATACCCAGTGTAGGAACTTGCTTTCTTCTAACCATCCTCACTGATGAAGTAGTTCCTTCTTTGGGCTCTTATATATAGTCTTGGCCTTTATTAAAAACAGTAAGTGTGATGCATTTTATATTGATTCTGTAATCTGGACCTCCTTTCCTCGTGTCCTTCTTTTCCTTTTCTCTTTGAATGGTGGTACCTTAATCTGTGAGGATAAAGCTCATGGGTAACAGCTAGCTTCTGGCACCTTCATAAAATACCTCAACCTAGCTTAGCATTGTTGCAAAACTGGTTTTCAAATAAAAAACCAAATAAGAAGGAAAAAACTTTAAAAAATAGTGAAAATAATTCTAGCTGTAGCATTTAGTTGAACTGATGTTTATTATGATAAATATGATTGATGCTATATGTATTTGAGATCCTGTTGATAGGTTACAATTTATAGGGTTGGGGAGGGGTAGGGCAGGGGAAGTGAAGAAATTGATTATGTTAAAAGGAAAACATTGCTTGTGTGTGTTTGTTTTTCCTTATATTTGTCTTGCCAAAGGAAACTTGATTATCCCTGTGATTGGGCGTGGGGTTCATTGGCCTCTGGGCTGAGCTGCACACAGTATGTGGTGCATGTAGGTTCCAGGTGGCTTGTCCAGTTGGTTTGGGGTCCACTAGGATGCACTTGCATCCCTTCCTATGGCTGCCCATGCTCCCAGACCCCCCCATCCTCTCGTAATGATTCATTACCTCTGCATGTAGCAAAAGCTTAGGTGAAAGGTAAATGAGTGAATGTCTGGATGTGTGGTTGAGCAGTAGAGGCAGAATGAGGCATGCACCATTTAATTTGGAGAGGAAAAGAGAGGTGAATGGTTGATGCATCTTAACCTAGGAAAATTAAAGTAAAACAGGTTCTTTTTGTCATCCTCTGTCTTGTTATTGAATGTTGTGCTGGTGGCACAACATTTTAAAACCTTACTTTTCTCATACGAAGGTTAGTTCTCTCTAAGCCAAAAATGCAAACAGGAGAAAAATCAAAACAAGAAGTGTAGATAACCTGCTTGCCTCCCATATGTGAGAAGGTATGACCTTTAGGGATGGGTTGGTTGGTAGGATGGAGGAGAGATTTATTTTTGGTGGGAATATGAATGAGAAATGATGCTGGTTTAGGAATAATTAAGAGCCCGTTCTGCCCTTACTCTGGGACAGCCTTTCTTGGCTCCCTAAGTTCAGATATAGACTGAATCTCCAGAAAGGCTATTTTTTAATAAACCATCCATCTCACAGAACTTAAGTGGGATTTGGTTTGGATACCAAAGACACAGCTATGTTATTGCTTACCCTTATGTTTTCAAGCGGGCAGAGGGAATCAAAGTGAAAAGTTGACATTTGGAAAAGCTTTTCTTTTGTCTGTTTCCTTTTCCTCTCTTCTCTGTTCCTTCCCTCCTTCCCCACTTTTTAAAAGAAGTCTTGTTAGTTATCCTGGCCTTGGAAAAGAGATTACTTTTGTTTCACTCTGCTGGCTCTGTAAAGATGGATAGAATTGCTCAGTGTAGTGAGTTCTTGGAATTGGTAGGAAATTTTGGGAGAGGCAAAAGATGGGGGTAGAGTCCTTTAAAATATATACATCCCTTTATCTAACACTTATAAATAGGACCAGTACAGCTTATTTGAGTTCAGGCAATATTCAGATGTGCTGTCTCAGTTCTGTCTCTTGTTAAGGGATAAGCATTTTCAAGAGCAGGAGTACATGGGAAACCAAAAGACCTTCCTTTACTCTTCCATGGGGCTACATTGTTCCAAATTGTTTTTATATATGGGGTCTAGAGGGTTGAGTGGTTAATTGTTTTGGTTTACTGTTGCTGGGACACAGAAGGATAGAGAGAGAAAAGAAATTTTATTGGTCTCTTAGTATTCTATCAAAAAATGATCAGGTTGCAGAACTTCATGAAAGCTTCGCTAATAATCTCATTGTTCTGACATTATGTAAAAGTGATATTAATATTGTGTGACTTTTCAAAGTACTAGATAGGTTTATACATAGGTAACGGGGATATCAAAGATAAGAGCACTTGAAACAAAAGTTATAGGAAGACAAGGTATGTATAGTGGAACACCACTTTGCTGATAGAAACTTAGCTCTTTGGGGCCAGGGAGACAAAGTGTGCTTTCTGATTCTTTCTGTGTCCCTGAATCTGCCCACTCTGCACGGGCTCCACCCAGTGCTACTTTTTAGTTCAAACCCAGGACACTGTCAAAAAGTTCGGATCCCAAAACTAATTCTGTGGGAAAAAAAAAAAAAAAGGTTAAGATCTGCTGCAGAGTTCTCCATGTTTTCTTAATTTACTTGTACATCATTGCTTAAGTCTGCCACGACCTCACAAAAGCAGCTCGAGGCTTCTTTAGCAGCCTGGCACTGGCACTGAATCCTCTAACATTATATCCCAAAGTCTGCAGGCAGACAGCTAGATACAGTGCTGTTTGAAAAAAGAGACATCCAAATACTTTTAGTTCCTTAAAATTGGGATTTCTTTCTAATGAAAAAGGACAGAGCCAAGTAGAGAAAAGACTTTACTCCTGGCTACCCCTAACAGTCTCTCAGACTCTGAAAAATTTAGGAGGAAATGAAATGCACTTCAGGAAGCTAAAATGACAGTGTCTGTTATGAAGGGCTGTATGTGGTTGAGATGCCATATCTTTGGTTCCAGTCCTGCATGAGTCCCTAGAAGGGACATACTTTCTAATAGTGAAATGGATCAATGCCTAGTTGGGTTCAGAACTACAAACAGTTGGGGGGCGGGGGAAGTGGAGGGAAGATAAGACTTTGCAACCACGTTATAACAGTGGTTTCCTACAACAGATACGGTATGTCTCCCCTGAGATCAGATAAAGACAGGCTTCTCCCAGCTTCTTACCTCTGCTTGAGTGGGCATGTGTGTATTACTCAATCCGTGGACGTGTCACTCTCTGAGGAAGTACCCTCCTCCCTCATTAGACTGTAGTTCCATCATTCCCTTCATCTGTGGTTGTAGCAAAGGCTAGGTGAGTAAGTGTGGGGTTTTCCACCACCACAAGTCCAGGAGCTGTTGTATACCTCATTTTTAACTCGTAACTGAGTAACTTGCTTTAACTTTCTCTAAACCCTACAGAGATGCCAAGTCTGCCCTCCCTTCTTTAAGTAATGTCAAACTCTGGCCTATAGCATCATGGGACCTGTAGCCTAGGGTGGGCCCCCATTGCCTCTGAATGTTGCTGCTTAAAAGCTACTGCAAACTGAGGGCAAATTGCAATCTTCTGTTTCTTTTTGTTGCAAGGGTCTTCACAGGTCTCTTAACACCTGCTTTTCCCACCACTCTGCCTTTCAGGGTCTGGCCAGCTCTCCATGCTCCCACCCCACCCCGCATTCCTGACTGCTGGCCACACATCAACTTCTGTACTTGCCTTTTCCCTGGTGGGATAGAGGCTATCCCCTTCCCCTCGGAAGCCTCAGGGTTCTGCGTATTTTCAGGACTTTGGGTGGAAGGGGAGACACACCAAAGGCTCCTTTAAGCTGACTGCTGCATACACACTTCATGTTTTTCCCTTTGACATGACCAAAAAAAATCCAAATATTTAAGTTTATTATTAATATTATTATTATTATTATTATTATTATTATTTGACAATCCTATATCCAATGGGCTCTCTAGAAGCTGCATCCCTAGCCCTTTCACCTTTTCTTTGAATGTAGTTCCCAACCTTCAATTCCCACCCCACCCCACCATGTTGGGGGGGCAAAAAAAAAAAAAGCTTTGCCAGGTCATAATACTGCTGCTATAAGCCAGGGAGGGTGGTTTCTTTGTTTTGTTTTGTCTTTTTTTAAAATTTCCAGCCAAAACCAAAGATTTCTTAATGATTGTATAAACTCAAAACAAACAAAAAAACCAAAGAAAAGGGAAGTCTTCAGCATCAATCCATTCTGTGGTGTCCTGGCATTTAGAGGCGTGAGGCCAGGGCCAGGCGGAGAGACCTCTGACTGGATCAGAAAGAGCAGGAAGGATGTTTCCATGTTCCAGGGTTTTGCTGCAGTGTGGAGGTGCATGCTCAGTAGCTTTGGCCCCTGCCAAACTTGTGAACATGCTGTGGAACAGACGGGCATTTCAGATTTTCCAAAACGAAAGACCAAATGCCATCATTACTATAGTCCACCCTACAGCCACCAGGGTCACCACAGGGACCTAGACTAGGGAGGGCGGAGAGTTGCTGCTGACCTGGCCGCAGACTCCACAGAGTGGTGGGAAGCTGAAGACACTGGCGCACGATTGGCTGCTCTGCTGGGTGCTTTAACCTCCGGGGCTGGGTGTTGGGTAATACACGCTGAGGTGCCCTTCTGAGCTTTTGTTCTCTTTTCCCTTTCCGGGAACTGCTTGGAAGTGGCTGTCCTGTTTGTGAAAAAACATGCAGAAAGATTATCAAGCTTTTCATTTCTCTTTATTGTAGTTTTCTTTCCTTTTTGCAGCACCACTGTGCAACTATGCATTGTAATTCACAACCTTTTGTGCTAGGTAGATGCCTGTGACTTTTTAACTTGGGGGGGGTGGGGGGATTGCAAGTGAAGGAACTTTTTACATGGATCTTTATAATCTCAGTTGATTGGGGGAGGGGGGTATTTGGTTCTAGGGTCATACAAGCTCTATCCCAAAGCAAAATCCAAATGTTAATAATATTAGCCTGATGCAGATACCAAAGATAATTTCTTTCCTGCAGAACCTTAGACTTGTGTATTAAGTACGATTACCCAGCACTTGCATTAGTCTAACCTCAGTAATTCCAAAGCTTAGATGTATATTTTGGTATATTTCTGGGATATTAAAAAAAGAAATGTCGTTTAACTTCTTGTTTGTTTCAGTGTAATGCTCTTAAAGTCATAGCATGAAAATAACTGAACTGTCCTATTCTTAGTAGTTTGAAATAATAGTATTTTTGTATGTTTTGGGTGTGTCTATGTATGTAATAACATAACAGTTTTCACTGCCTAGGTGTTCATAATAAAAAAGAAAATTTTAAAGTTCTGAGTGTACATAATATTTAGTAATAAACTTCCACCAGGTGTCAATTTGGATTGCATTTTCGCTGATTGCTATTCCCAACTGGGATTTTGTTTGTTTTAAAGAGACAGTGATCGTGTTTTTCTAAAGATGTTTTCTTTCTGTCTTTAAATATCTTATCAAACCCCCCACCACCTTTTTTTTTCTTCCTTTTTAAAAAAAAATTATTGATTCAGGGGTGTTTTTCCACTGTTGTCAAGGGAGGGACACAAGGGGAAATTGGCCCCTTGGCCTCCCACAACTTTTTGTTTTGTGTACTTAACTTTAAAATGTGAGTTTGAGTTCTTCTTTGTGGAAACTTAAGATGTGGTGTAAATGATTCTTTCCAAAATTGTCCAGCAGCTTTAATGAGGCAGTGACAATTCCTAAGTAGTTTTTGGGAGTCCTTTTACATTTCCTCTTAGATAACCCTGCAGTCTGGGTGGCTATTGTATAGCCTCACTGTCCCAGAGTGCCTGTTTAGCCATTTCCCCTCTAATAGGAATATTTTATAAGAATGAGCAGATAACTGGGAGTTCGGGAACCTTGTTATCTGTGCCCCTGGGAAACACACTTTTTCTTGGTTTTGAAAACCTGAAACACAAGCAACTTTACATTTTGGGGAATTAGCTGATACCTCCTGAGGCTTGAGGAGGTTGTGGGGAACATGAGCGGTGCTGTCTCTTTAAAAGTGCCCTTTTTATGATTCCCCCTCCTGGGGCTGCCTGCAGGGGTCTGTAGGCTTGGGAGAGATTGTGTAGGTGACAGTGAATCCGAATGAAATGGTAGGTTTTGTGTAGATGCATTTGTCTGCTGTAATTTTTTTATATATATTAAACTTACTGTAACTGTACAGTTCATTTCTGTTGTAAAACATTATTAAACCATTTTCCAAGTGTTTTCATATTGTTTGAGTTTCTTTGAAGTTGTGTTAGTATTTTGGGGTGTTTTATACACATTCTCACACAAATTTACTCACTTAAGCCTTTCCCAGCAGGTGCTCTCAGGAGCCCCAGAATCACTACCAGCAGGCTGGTTCCCTCCCACCCTCTCTCCAGGGCTTCTGCCCTGCTGGCTCCCTCCTGTGCTCCTTGGGGAACTTCAGCCACTGTACTTCTCCCCCACTGGGCCCTCGATGTGGTTAGGGGGACCCTGAGTTGAATAGCAGCTGTCTCCTTCAGATCCGAGTGCTTTCTGTGATCAAACACACAGGCCCTTGCATTGGTCACCCAAGAGAATGCTTCAGAGCTGCCATTTCATGATGTATTTGCCTGTAGAACTGGGATTGAACTCAACTTTTCCAAATTTATTGTTTAAATTGCCACGTCCCTCTAACATATCCTGCGACAACCTGAACATTGATACTCTGATGATTCCCTGAAGGAAGCTAAACCCGAATTTGGCATCCTAGTTTCCTGCCAGGGTGCACAACTTACCTCCCTCTAGCTTATTATAAAACTTAACATTTCTTGTTTTAATATAATTAGTTGATTTAATAAAATGGAAAATATGAATCTCAAAATGAATTTTCCAGAGAGAAAAACTTCAGTCTGTTGGAGAACTTTGTCAGGTGTCCCTGTCTGAACAGCCCGTACCAACTGACAGTCTGAATCTTGAATTAGCTACTGTCTCAAGATGTGGTTGCTGTCCGGTAAAGGGACCAAAGTGGGAAGATAAATATCGTGTTCTCTTCTCCTTGCTCCTACCTATATCAACGTATGCCTCATTCTTTTCCATTCCAGCCCTTCTTGTATTTATAGTTGGCATTTAGATTAGTGAAGTTATTTTCTTAAAACAATTTCAAGTTTTTAACAGAAATCATGTTTAGTAAAGTTATGCTCACTAGACTGAGAAAGACTTTAGTAGGCAAAACCCATTTGTCACATCCTAAGGAGTGAAGATAAATTGATTGGATTCTGTTACTCTGCAGTCTTTTTTTTTTTTTTTCCAGGTACCAGGGAATGAACCCAGGACCTCGTATGTGAGAAGCTGGGACTCAACCACTGAGCCACATTGGCTTCCCTGAGTTAGTTTTTTTGTTTGTTTTGTTTGCTGTTTCCTTTTTGTTTTTTCAGGAGGTAAAGGGAACTGAAAGGACCTCCTGTGTGGGAGGCAGGCGCTGAACCACTTGAGCCACATCCACTCCCTGCAGTCCTTTTTAAAAAGGTTATTCCAGTGTTACATGCCACGTTGAATTACTTGTGGGAGGATTTGAACAATATCTGCCCTTATTGCTACCTCTTCTCTCTCTGAAGAAGGGTTGAAGTTACAGGACATCCCCAGTTAGAACTCATGGCACTGGTTTACAAATGTAGTTGTTGACCAGCAACTGAAATGTCCAACACTAATCTACCAAAACACATCACAAGTTAGTCATGGTCAGAACCAGACTGACAGCTAAACAGCTGGCTGAATGACAAGACTTAGAATGCTTTTTTTTTTTTTTATAACCTCTGCCAAGTCTGGCTTCAGTGTTCAAGTATTGCTCAATTGTAAGCCAAGAACCTGGAGCCATATTCCAAGAAAAACTTTGAATCTTACTCTAAGAAGAAAAAATAGCAGAAATACATCCTACCTGTGAGTTCAGTGACCAAATTGAAGTGATGCATTTTTTAAAAATACTTGAAAGCATCAATCTTAACTCATCTATGTGTTATGTCATCAATATATATATTATATATATGTGTGTGTTCATCAATATAAGTAAAATATTAATTTCCTTGATTCCAAGACCCACATCTTCATATTTTAACACTTCTGAAATAGGACTGCATCTTGCAGTTGGTGTTTACATTTAGCATAGTGGTTTTTTTCACTGAAATAAGTTCATAGGATATCTTACAATCAATAGTGTCTTGGGATCAAGGAGCTACAGTGGTGTAGGTACAGTGTAGAGAGGGAACTGCCAGACTTCCAGAGGAGCAGGGACCTCGGCACCACCAGGGAGGGCCGCTCCTCCCTTGGATTCCTGGCTTTCGGTCCCAGGAACCATGTGGTTTACTATCGCTTCTGTCAGCATGTCTGTGCAGTTCTCTCCCAACTTGCTTTCTCTGCCTAGTTATCTGGCATGTAGCTCAATATGCCCCCATTGCCCCACCTACCCAGGGCAGCTCCAGCACCCACAGCTCACTGCCAACCTTCCTCCTTGCCTCTTGAGTCAAATCCTTGGCAGAACTGGGTCAAACTATTTTAAAGCCAGCCATACAGGTCACACAGCCTGTATGTAGCTCAGCTGACCTAGAAACAAGGTCTAGTACGCAAACTCTAGGTACAGGCTCACGCACTTTGACTTAACTTTTAAATTTTCAGTATTTAAAAAGCCATGTGAATAGCAGAAAATGGCTGTTATGTATATATATGAAGCTGTGATCTGTTCACAATATTGGCTAGTCACAATGCAGAGGAGGCTTTCAGTTGGCCTCATGAATGAACTTATGAGTGGACTCAGAGCAGCTAAACAAACATAATTTTCCCACTACTTTGCTCTTGACCAGGTTACCTAAGGGGACTGACAGCCTCCAGGCATTCAGCATCTGTCCCTCCTCTGAGGCCCATCCCCTCCCTGAGGCCCTCTGCAGCCTCCCACATCCCTCTCTGGGCTGTCTGCACTCCTTCATTAGCAGTCAGACGTCCTGCCTCCTGGCTCTGCTTTCACCTGCCTGACTGTGTGTATCACAACACTGCAGTGATGCTAAAATTCTTATATGAGTTGAGATCTGAGGACAAAATTTTAAGTACCCCAACTCTGTAATTACACTTCTGTATCATCCCTAGTAACCAGCAAAATACTGGGCACAGAACAGGTTGGTGTTCAATAAATCTTGGTTGAATGGAATTGAATGCCCCTAGGAGAGCAGGTTGCAAATCAAAAGCCTTTTCATGAGTTGTGAGTTGTATACAGCTGACAGTGATGGGCATCACTCCCGTTGGAATCCCAAATTCTCTCAAGAGCCATGGCCTTGGACTTGTTTTTTGAACAAGAAAAGGTATTGATTTCAATGTCCACCCAATCTTAACTGGTTGGCTTGACAAGTTGGGGCCATTGCAGTTGGAGGAAGTATTGCTGGGGGCAGGGCCAGCTTTTGTAAAGGAAACTGATCTAAAAGGCCTCTGTCCTCCAGCCCTGCCCCAAACCATAGGGATGTGACATGTATGCTGTGGCACTCGCTGCTCCCAGTGTTGCCTACTCCTGAATCCTGAATGCTAGCTGACCTCGTCCTGCTCGTCTTCCTGCGCTCCACAAGCGAGGCACGATGCCGAGCCTGTCCTTCCAGCATTCCTTAACCGCTCTTTCCCAACACCATGTGGGTTCCAGCACAAGGCCCAGGCCCATCCTGACAGGTGGAAGGCCCCTGGGCACGGCTGCCCAGCCAATACGCCCTGTCCACCCTGCACATGCGCCGCTGCCCCCCACCCCCACTCCACATACACAGCATTCTGGGCCACTGGGTGCAGCAGCGTGCACCTAAGCCGTTCCAAGAACCATCCTGTTCTCTCCTGAGTCGGCAGTTTCGCCATCCCCCTCACCCCCGCAATGGCAGCATGCTGATCTTCTGATGACTAAATTACCTTTACAGGCCTGACCGCTGAAATGAAGCTTAGACTAAAGCAGCATTTTCACCGAAGCGTTTATTATGCACAATACTATTGCTTGAGCAAACCAGTATAAATTAAACCAAGCAGATCAGGTTTCCACCCGTGGCCACGCACCCTTGAATTACATGGCAGTGTGCCCGTGTCCAGGGTGCTGCTGTCCGCAGAGGTCTTTATAGGTCCGAGCAGTGCTGGGGCTTCCCTTCGTCATATGGGTTTACCTTTCACTCACGGGGAGGTGAAGCAAGTGCTTGGAAGAGAAGGAGGCCTCGCTCCCCCTCCCCGTGGCTCGTTCTCTATAATGACCTGACAGTGTTGGTGGTGGTGTTTTTAATATAACAATTTGTTTACAACGCGTTTCCCCTATGAGGAAAGGAGCTGCGTGAGGGAAGGAAAGTCTTGTTCACTTTTCGATCCCCACAGTGCCCGGCGCGTGAATTCCATACAGTAGAACATGCGCGTGTTTGGAGGAAGGCCCCTTCCTGACCCCACTGGGCTCTGTCCAACTCTTCAGCCGCCCTTGCTCCCTCCTACACCCTTACCGACTTCCTGCCTACCCTACTCCCCAGCCACCTCTGGCTGTGCATACTTGCCTGAGCTTTCCTCCCACCTTCCCCTCTGCCCCGACCTTTCACAAGGAGACAGACACAACAGCCTCCTTGGCCCAATTGCAAGTTACCTTGAAGTGGGGGGAAGGCTAACAACAGAAGGCAAATTTACAGCAGGAGCCAAGCCACTCAAACACTGACAGAGCCACACAGAGACTGTTAGGACTTGTGCTGATTTTGGGGGTTCTCTGGGACTTTGCAGACAGACTTAACAACTCAGCAGTGAGATGGCGCATGCCTGTTTCCTGGGCAAGAGCACTGAGCTGCCGGGCCAGGAGCCTCCCTCCAGCCACCAGCACTCCTGAAGAGCCGAAAAGGTGCTGGGTTCACAGCAGGCTCCTAGACAGGGCCGCGCCCCTGGGGGGTGTGCTCCCTTCAAAGAGTCCAGGGACAAGATTCTCTGAGTGACAGCTTGGAATTGGATATGACCAAATGTTACGACTTGAAGCATCCTATTCATTAAGAGAGATACATCGGTGGCTGAGAAATATGAGTTAACTGGGTTGTAAATGCTTGATCCTGTGTAACAATCCGGGTGTCCGCTGGTCTGGCCTGTGAGTGAAATCCCGGTGCTGTTAGCGAGGGGGCAGAGCCTGCATGTGGAGGGCATCGTAGGTGTCCTTGGTGGCCGCGCTGAGCCCCTGATGAAAGCAAATCAGAGAAGGAAGAGTGAGCCAGGGGTCACTGTGCAGACAAGAGCCCACGGGAGGCCAACATCTGTCTTCCACTGCTTGGCCCCGTGACCTCCCAGCTCCCAGAGGCCAGGAACAGTCCCCTCAGCTCACAGTGGGGTGCCCTTGGCTGAGAAGGCTGCAGGAGAGATGGATTCTATGCCCTGCTGGGTTTGGCCCTGGAGCAACTACTTTCCCCTAAATTCTCTCTCCTTCCCAGCTCCCCAAGAGTGATGCTGCCATGCAGTCCTGGGGCCCAGCCGACTTCCTGCCCGACTAAGGAGAAAGGAGTGTCCTCAACTTCAAATCCTGAGCTGGAATCAGGTGGAAGGGCCCAGGTCTGCTCAAAGAAGCTGCTGTCCCCTAAGCCCTGGTCCTCCAGGAAGTGTGGACTTGCTGCTGGGAGAGAGTGGTGGCTCCCGGGCCTTAGCCTCCTCCTCTAGGCTCCCTCCTAGGTCCTGTGAGGAGAGTTACACTCTATCAGAGAACGACAGGCAAGGCTGGTCCCAATCTCAGTGGGACTCGTCTCTCCCCAATCCGGGGGCTGGGAAGAGGAAGGTCAACAGCAGCCACACAGGCAGAATTCTGGTGGCGTTCTTGACACTCGGGAATCACTTAAATGAGCTCCGAACAGTCCAGGGGAGCCAAAAGGACAGCAATGAGAACCTGCTGGGGATTATATTTTAGAGAAGTAGGTCGGTTGTGCTTAGTTTGCATAATTATTTGCACTGATTTGCACAAACCAGGTACCTGATTACAACAGGTTTTTCTTTTTAAAGTTGTCATCTCCTTCATTTTATTTTCTCCAGTCTTCCTGCCCTTCCTCCCATTCTGTTTAGATCTGAGGATACAAGGCGGAGGAAGGCTTCTGCAAGAGCCCAGAGCAGTGGACAAAGGGACATGAAATCACTTGGGTGGTTTCCTTTGACTCCATTTGTACCTTGATGGAGACAGCACACCCTCGGAGCAGCTGCCAATTCTGTCTGCCATGGCCAAGCAATGCCTGGGAGCTCCCACAGCCTCCCAGCTGCAGCCAAGAAATTGGCTTGCATGGGCGTGTCCTCGCCCTGTCCTAGGGACTTACTGGCAGTGGTGTAACCACCAGCCTGAATGGGCCAGGGCTTGCTCTGCCCAGCCGCTGGCAGGAGCTGGTGTCACCAACAAGCAAACACAGGAGCCCTGATCTCGCCCCTTGTCAGATGCGCCCCCCTGGAAAGGAGAGGCAACAGCAGACACCAGAGCGACCACCATCGGCTCTTACCTGGTAAAGGCCATCGTGCCCTTTGCCTCTCCGCCTCTGGTTTTTTGGGAGTAAAATGAGAAAAGGTGAGAATTCAGGCAGTCATTAGTGGCACTGCTGCTCAACAGCTCTTCCTCGACCATCCCCCACAAGCCAGAAGGGACTCTCCCAGTGGGCACCCCTGCCCTGGGAGAGAAGGGGCCTCTCAGACCACTGGCCGGGCCTTCACCTCTGCAGAGTAAGGCAGGGCTTGCTCAGACCGGGACAGGGTTTGCTCTGCTCCCTCAGATCCTCTCATGGACATCAGAGTCCTAGGATCTGGACCACGCTGGGGTCTGGCCATGTTGACCACTACTTGGGATAAACGGGCCTCCCTGCAGCTCTGGAACTTCTAGGTTAATCATCTACGCTCACCAAGAATGGTGACCACATGGTGGCTATGAGCTCTGGCTGCAGGCGGTCCACTTGTGGCTCCTCTCTTTACTAGCTCTGTGCCGCTGAGGAGGTGGTTTAACCTCCTTGTGCCTCGTAGGGTTACTGTGGGAATTAAACGAGGCCATCTGTAAAGCTCTGACGGGATCGGCTTCGTGGGCCCGAGGCCGGGGCTTAGACGGGTTTAAGGCCCTATAGTTACCGCTTTGAAATTCTCGCTCATTTTGAGCAGAGGCCAGCATTCCACTTTGCAGGGAGCCGCAGTCCTGGGCACTGAGCACACGTCTGACACACACTGAGCACTCAACAACATTTGCTACTAATGGTGAGACATTTGACCTGCTTTTGCCATCCTTAGGTTTTAGGATTGAGATTTGGTTTTCAATCCCAAAAGAGCCCTTCCCAAGTATCTTGTGTCCTATCAAGCTCGGGGAGACTGGATTAGCCTTTGCCTCTGATAGCCACCGAATGTGCCTTTTTGGCATGTGGCACAAGGAGGGGATGGAATGGATGCCAGTGGCAGGCACATCTGGGAGTCCACTGGGAATTCCCCTCCCACATCCAAGCCTTGGGAATTAATAAACAGCAACACCCACCTCGCCTTTCATCCCAATCTCACTGTAGGCCTCTGCCATCTTGTCTTTCTGCAGTGCCTGGAGAAGAGGGAGTGAGACAGTAATTTCACTAGCTGAGGCCGAAAGTGGTGAGCTCCCTCCCCTAGCAGAGGAAGCCTCTGGATTCCCAAGTTGGGGTAGGGGTGGAGGCTTCTCCCACAATCAAGGATCCAAGCCTTATTTACATGAACATCTCTGCCCACTGCCAGCTCCAGCCCCACCCCCTCCTCCTCCTCAGCCTTTCAGAGTCTTTTCTGAGTTGCTCAGTCCTTTGCCTAGAGCTAAGAAGCTCCAAATAGGCTCAAAAAGATAGAATGTGGAGATCTAGCCAAAGCACGGGGATGTTGGACAATGCAAGGCCCATCCTGACCTCAGAGTCGTTTATCTGAGCACATGCATTGTGGATCAACCAGCTGCAAGAAGGGAGAGAGAGCTCCTGGAGAGGAGGTGACAGGAGGGGACTGCCAGATCAGTGGTCTGAAAACAGCAATTAGGTCCACACCCGGGACCGTGAGGTTGACCTTTCAACAAGAGGAGCTACTCAGGAGAAAGTCCAGTCCCCAGGGGAGGGGGCCCCTCAGAGGGACCTGCCACCTCGTACGCTAGCCTGTGTGCAGGGCCGACGGACCCTGGGATCTCCAGCAGCAGAAGCAAGGGCTGAAGGAGGTATGACAGATAACTCTCAATTTTCAGCTAAGGGGCTTTCTATAAGCAGCTGCCACCACAAGCAGCAAGCACGTGAGACATTATTTGGCCCAGGGCAGGGAAAGTCGAGAGGGACAAAGACCACAAAAGGTGAGGAAAAGCCATCCCGAGCCCTCCTTGAGCCTTCTCTCCAGCTTTCTAAAGTGAAATGAGATTTCCTCTACTCACATTGTACAAGCCTTCCTGAGGATTCCTCCTTCTCTGCTAGGAAAGAAAAAGGGGACAAAATTAGAGGTGGAGAAATGGAAGTCTAGCATGGGCTCTGCCATCAGCTTTTCCTCCCCGCCTGCCTGCTGCCCCCAGCCTTCCCAGGCCACTCTCCGGCCTCCCAGCTCCACCGCACTGCACATCTGGTTACCCACCCTGCACGCTCACTGGCACCCACACTTCACATCTCTGCAGCGCCTGCCCAGCCTGGTCCTTGTCCGGTGCAGGCCTTGGGGTGTCTGCTGGTGGCCTGTATGCCTCTTGTAGACACAACCCCACACGTGTCACAGATTACAAATGGGATTTTTTTCCAGTTGTACTGGAGTTTTGGCTGAAGACAAATGAGGTCTAGTAGTCCTAGAAGCTTAGCAGGTCCTCCTGAGGGGTGTCATGTGGAAAACGGCCCACTACCCCACCGTCCAGCCCCTCCTGGTCCAGATAAGGAGAGGAGAGGGGAAGAGCTGAGGATGGAGGGTGGGGTTGGGGGTAGAGGTGGGACAAGGGAAATGATGGTTTCTCCTGGCCCACACGTTGCCTCTATCAACAATTCACCCTGCACAGGGCTCAGAGAGCCTGGAGGGGACCTGGATGGGCAAGTGTGAACCAGAAACAAGGGCCCCTGGGCAGTGACAGGCAGGACCACCCTCAAACCTCTGCTGTGGGCTCTGCTCTTTACAGGTCCCTACTCCGGCCTCATGCAGCTGCTCCCATCCACACACGGTGAGGAGTCCACGGAGCCCAGAGGACAGAGCTACCTGGAGACTGCACCCAGACCCTGCTCTGCATTGCCAGGACCCAGAATTCCTTGCACTGTGGCCTTGGGCCCTTTCCTGCAAATACCCCTTCCCCAGGTCCGTGCTCCTGGGGGCAGACAGTGCCATCGTGTGTGCACCTCAAGGTGGCCAAGGAGCAATATTTGGGGGTGGGGTGGGCAGGTGAGCAGAGCTTGGACCTGCATGTGGTCCAGGGTGCCACACTTGTACATTCAAGGCCCCTCATAATATGAGATGGAACCGAGGAGGAAAAAAGACAACCGGGGGTGGCCAAAATGGGTCCTCCACTTGTCCCCATGCCCCAGGCCCCACAAGTTAGGGTCCAATCTGGTGGCAGGACATGGGCTGTGTGCAGAGCTGTCCTCCCCCTACTGGACTGAGCGCTCGCACGCGCGTTCTCTTGCACGCTCTCTCTCTCTCTCTCTCTCTCTCTCTCTCTCTCACACACACACACACACTGAGAGAGGAATTCCCTACCTGTTTCCCTCCCATCTCAGGGTCCCGGCCCTGTCTCTTATCCAAAATATCGTACTCCTCTCTTCGTCCTGGATTAAGCTCCTAAAACAAACAAACAAAACATCAGTAGGCTCTGGCAAGAAAGAGGAACCTCAGGAGGATGGGGCCAGCTGGACTAGGGAGTTTGATTCCCCTCATCAGAGGCCAATGAAGAAATGAATGGATGGAAGGGGTGTGAACTGGTGCCATCTGGATTTGTCATCTCAGAGAACATGCTTGACACGGCAGTGGGTGGAAGCCCCAAAGGTCACCAAGGGCTTTTCTTACTGATCTTATGCTAATCACCTAACAAATAACAACATTCCCAGCAATAAATGAAGTCGAGGCTCAGAGAGGGTAATCAATGCACCAAAGTCCCTTTGCCCTGGGAAGTGTGAAACAGCTTTGCCCTCGGCTGGGAAGATTCTAATACTTCCACTGGCCACCCATCTCTAGCCTGTGTGAGTTGCTGACTTGGGGTTCACTAGGGCTAGGCACCATATTAAGTGCTTTGCATGTATCAGATCAGTAAAGTTTCATCCTCGACACAACCTCACGAGGCAGGTACCATTACCATCCCCATTTAACGGGTTATTAGACGGAGCTTCCAGGGAGTTAAACACCTTGCCGCGTCACAGAGCCGGGAGCTGCAGGCCTAATAAAACCTAGTCTCTTGCCTGCGTTTTCCACCAAGTCCGACCTGCACTTTCTTCGCGGGTGGCCCACTTACGCTATAGAGCTGGTTCTGGCCCTGCTGGTAGGCGGGGGCGTCCGCAGGCCTGCTGAACTGGAAAAGAGGAGAGCGAAGCGCGTTACTGCTCTGGGCGTGCGCGGGGAAGGGATCCTGGCACAGGCGGCCCCGGAGGGAGCTTCGCTTCCGTAACAAAACGTGCCCTGCCCGTAGGGGCCGGTGCCTTGCGGGCGCCGGCGGCGCAGAAGCCGCTTCTGTGAGCGCAACGCCCCCGCTCCCGCTAGGGCACGTGCACCCACCTCCGAGGCCGCACTGAGGGCTGGAGCTCCCCCGACCCCGCACCCGGGCAAGCGCCCTTGCGCACGCGCGGATGTGCCGGGTTCGCAGTCTGCGCCCCTCGGGGAGCAGGGGTATCTTCAGAGCCCCTTCCTCCCAAGGAGTCTGAAAACAATCCCAAGATGGACGGAGGCTGCACAAGCTCCTGTGTCCTATTTTGTCCCCTAGGGCCAGAGTCTCTCCGTGCGTCACTACGTCCAGGCCTCTTCCCTCAACGTGCCGCCTCCCAGTGGCCGCCCAAGGGCAGCCTCGCCACCAGCTTAGGGTCTTGGGGATCTGCCCCAAACGGCCTCCTAGCTCATGCCGCCTCAGCCGAGGGAAGCCCCAGCCCTTCCGATTCAGAGCATTGGAAACCGCCTTAGAGATCATCTAGAGCAGTGTTTTTCAAACTCTAAAAAGAAAATCAGTAGAACTGTTCTTCAGATAAAATTTTAAGCCAAAGTCCAAAATTCAAAAGAGAAATGGGGTCGAGGGTCTTGAAGTGAGGACAGGCCCACCCCAACCACGCCCTCTAAGCAATATGGGGTCTGCAAGGCCATCTGCTGAAAATCCATGCTCTGGGCCAACCCTCCCGTCTACACATGGGGAAACTGAGGTGGAAGAGAAAGCCTGATTTGGCTTCGATCAGCAGCTGGACAGCAGCCCTGGGCAGAGACAGCAGTAGCCTCCCTGCCTGCTCTGGATTGCCTCTGCTGTCTGCGGTAGCCCCGCCCTGGGCACTTTCAGTCACCCCTGGCACTGCTCCCCACTAAGATGCCCAGCGCCAGGTGCTCCCCTATACGCTCTCTTGCTCTCTTGCCCCCCACACCCACACCCACCCATCCTCAGCAAACCCTCTGTGCATATTAGGCTGACCCCTGCTCTGCCAGGGTCACAGAGCCCCCCACACCACTCAAGCTTGAGACTTTCCAAGCCCAAGGCCCCTCTGCCCTTCCACCTAGTAGGGGACCCCACACCCTCTCCCCAGAGCCCCAGTGGTACTCACCTTTGCTCTCAGAAACAGGGCAGTGACAATGACACCATAGAGGAAGAGGATCCCATCCAGCAGGTAGCAGAGTTTGGGATCCAGCAGGCCGAAGCTCTGTGCCTCTGTGCCAAGAGACAAGGCTGGTCAGCCAGGCCCAGGATGTCAGGAACATGTCCCCACCACCCCAGGTGGCCCCATGACCAACTGTGGCCAAGGAAATTATGACAAGGGGGCTGGCTCCAACCCCCATGCGCCTTCTGACCACAACCTCCGTCCCAGCCCCTTCCACCAGCTCCGGCCCCAACAGCAGGCCTGGCAACCGGTGGGACCACAGAGCCCGAGAGGTTGGAAAACCAGGTGGGAAGGTGACACCCTTCACTGGGTGCAGGGCTTTTGCAGTGGAGGGGCGGAACGAGGGGAAGCCTATGTCAGAGGCCCACGTCTGGATGAACTGTGCAAACTGGGCTACACACCTGGCTCTGCAAGGCTGACCCGCATGGAGAGAGTGAACAGCATGAGGACGGGGCTCTGGGGGTCAGGAAAGGCAGGGCTAACAGACGCCATGGCCGAATGAGCAGAATTTGGGCTAATTCTCCCTCCCTGGCTCCCTGCTCCTTCAGTGCCAGGCATCAACTAGTCTCCCACCCAAGCAGCAGGGCCTTGTGCTGGGCCTCCCTCCCCTGGACCAAGGGACCTCATGGGCAACAGACAGAGGTATCCTCAGTGACCCCCCACCCCACCCAGACAGGCATCTCCCTGCCCAGCGGTCCTAGCCCCAAGGCCTCAGCCTCACCCACCCTCCCCGCCACCCCTGCCCCACCCCCACACTTACCCTTCCCAGGACACCCCTTGCTCTCCCAGGCTGTCTGCCTCTGTGCCTTTGCACATGCTGTTCCTTTTCCCCAGTCCCTCCCTTTCTCTCCTGCTACCCCATCATCTGGTAAGTCTGGCACAGCCTTCAAAATGCAGCTCAGAGAGCCCCTCTGTTCAGCCTCTCCCACCCAGAATTTCAAAGGGTCCCCTTATCCCTACTTTGCCATCTGAACCGCAGTAGTGTTGGGGTACAACGGGGGTGGGAAAAGAAGTACATTAACTATTCTGGTTAAATAGTAGTTAGCATTTTTGATAGATCACTGCACTGTGAGTAAGAAGGCGCAAAGTATAGTCTTGACTGTACTTCTGACTTGGTTAGAGTGCAGCGACATAACCTGTAAAACTGGGGGTGCAGGATCAACCTCGCCACCTTTGCCCAGTAGCCAAGAACAATGGTTCCCGGCCTGCCGGCTTCTCCCGAGGCCGGGGCGCCCTCTGGTGGCCCCTGCAGGCCTAGGTCGGGACGGAGGGAGTGCAGCATCTGACTTTGAACGCCTTCGCGGCCCTACTAGCTGGGTGACATCTTACCTTCACTCGGCTGTCTCTTCTCCTAAACAGGGTGAAAACTGTTACAGTGGTGACTCGGTGCCAGGCACTCTTTAAATGGAGTGATGCGCCGGATCCTCCCAACAGCACCATAAAGAAACTGAGGCACAGAGAACACCCGGTTTACCCAGGACTGAGCCCTGGCTGTGTCTCCCCTCCCTCCCCCTGGCCCAGCCCGCCTACCCTCCCTCAGGAGCAAGCTTTTTGGCTCCTCCCACAAACCATGGAAGCAGGCGAGTCAAGGCTGCACCCAGAGTCCCTGTCCTCATTTCCCTGTATCCCTCTGTTCTCCGGCCTTTGTCTCCAACCCTAATTCAGGACCAGGCCCCAGGCAACTTCCCACAGCCCCTGCTCAGCAACCATTGATGCCCCAGGCACTCCGAGGAGAGCCCAAACTCCTAGCCGCGCTCTCCTCTGACTGCCCGCCCAGGCCAGCTCCCACACAGCCCTGCTCCCCTCCCTGCGCCTGCTCACACTGCAGGTGCCCTGGGACACATCTGCGCCTTGCTGTCTCCTGCCATCGCTGGGGCTAGGGCCTCTTCCAGGCCTGCTGCTGCTCGCACCACTAGCACCTGTTGAAACCGGACTCATGTCCCACCCACCTTAGCCCCCAGTGAATTCAGTGCAGTGATGCAGGTGCAAGAGCCTGTATCCCAGAAAGCACCCTACCAGCATAACACGTCAGGAGGACTAGGAGACCCCCTCCACCTAGGCTGCGCGGGCTTAAGGCCAGGGGCTGCGTCTTCGTTTCTGCACCTTCCTCCACCCCTACGTCAGAGTGCAGGGCACAGGGTAAACAGTCATCAAATCTCACGGAATTTCCAGGACTGAATTTCAGGAATGAGGAGGATGCCAGGCCCAGCCCTGGGTTCACCTACCCTCACCCTCAGGCAGCCACTAGAAGCCCCTACTCCCCCAGAGGTGGGGGGGAGGGGGACACCGAAGGCCCTGAGAGTCTACCCAGCCCCCAGCGAAGGCCACCAAAGCCAGGGTGAGTTTTCCTTCTAGGACTAGAGGGGTGTCAGCAGCAATTTATGGGGATGTTTGAGATTCAGAAAAAGAGCTGAGAAAATCGCTCAGCTGCCTGTCCCATAAAATGAGAGCAGAGAAATTACTGGACAATAAATTTCGAGCAAATAAGAAGAAATATTTCTCTGTGTTGTGCACAGTCAGCATAGTGGGGTTGCAGAAGATTGGGTGTCTCCAGAGAGATAAGCAATAGGGACAGGCTTTCCTTCTTTCTTCTTAAAGAGCAGGATGATTTTATGACAAGTTCTGCATGTGGTTTGGCGGAGGAGAGGCTATTAGCCCCAACACACTTCCCTGGGTGGAGACCCTCCCTCTGCTCAGCCCCTCTGTGCTTATGCTGGGAGGCACAGGCCTGGGGAAGGCAGTTATAGCCCAGAAAGTTCCATGCAGGGGCCCTAATTCAATTACATAATTGATTAAACATTTATGGGGCATCTGCTTGGTACTGGGGGCTGATGTAACAGAAGGAGCCCTGGGTCAGGTGTCAGGTAAGCTTTAGTCCTTCTTTGCCACAAACTAGCTGTGTGATCTTGGACAAGTCACCCCACCTCTCTGGGTCTCAGTTTCTCTCTCTGTAAAACAGAAGATAATCATATCTACGGCAAGGGTTGCAGTGAGGATCAAATGAGATACAGCCTGGGCAGGTGTATTTGTAAATGACAGACTCCCATTTTCTCTGTAAGGACAATGATATCTAACATTTGGGTAGGGGCTTCCAAGTCCCTGCCCTTAGCGGGCTTACCATCTTAGCTCTTGGGGTGGCAGTGCTTCCCTTGAGCAGTTCTCAGGATGCCAACTTTGAGCACGCGCCACCAACCCCACTGCCTTCCTGTTCCCTGTCCCCACTCCCCTCCCCCAGGGCAGAGGCCTGGGCACCTCCTTCCCTGAGCCGCTTGTGCCCTTGTTCATAGTTCGACCCCATCCTATCCCAAAGGGAACAATAGCCGCTTGATAGGAGGTGTAATGGCATCACATGGTGGCTGCTTTCCTGTGCAAGTAGAGAAGCTGTTGGTTTGTTGTTTTTGTGGTTTTTGTTTTTTTAGGAGGTACTAGGGATTGAACCCAGGACCTCGTACAGGGGAAGCAGGTGCTCAACCACTTGAGCTACATCTGCTCCCCTGTTGTTGTTTTTTTGTTTGTTTGTTTTGTTTTTTTAAAGAATTTTATTGTGGTAGCATACCATTTGCCACTTTAGCATTTAATATGCCATTACATTTTTAAGTGTACACTTCAGCAATATTAACTACCTTCACAATATTGGGCTTCCATCACCACCATCCATTGCCAAAACCTTTCCATTATCCCAGACAAAAACTCTGTATCCACTAAGCAATAACTCCCCACTCCCCCAGCCCCAGCCTCTGGTAGTCTTTAATCTCCAGGTACTTTCCTTTCCGCTCTTCCCTCGGTACCCCCTCATCTTTGGGTGCAGGACACAGAGTTCTCACCCACCTGTGAATTCACAGCCCTTACTGCTTGTCTCCAGTTAGCACTTAGTCTCAGCGGCTTGTGAACATTTCGTGTTGCATGTCTCCTCCCCAACAAGCCCTGGAGAGCACAGGTCATGCATTTTGGTTTCACTTGCTTATATCCCACCCTCACCCAGTACCAGGCCACTTAGAAGAGGAAAGCACAAAGGCCCTTAAAGTCAGAACTCTAAGATTCAGACTGAGAATCTACCTCTTTGCATTTGGGGACAGCTTTCTTAACCTCTCTGAGCTTCAGTTCCTCCATCTGCAAAACGGGTTTGATAAGACCAGCCTCACGGGGTAGTCGTACAGATCAACTGAGAGGACACTGTGTGGGGAGATGCTCTGCACAGTGCCACGTGCTTGGCCCGTGGGTCTTGTGTGGCCCTTTTGCCACCATAGAGGCTCCGCTGGTACAAGGAGCAGCAAGAGGGGACTGGGCCCTTCCACCTCCCACCCTTCAAGGCAAGGTCATAAGAAAGAACCCGGCCAGGTTCCTCACTCAAAGTGGGGGCACCCACCTCGCAGGGTTTTTGAGGATCAAATCAGGTCATGAGTATGTGTAAAGCATATGGCACACAGCAGGAGCTCAATAGTGTGTGGACATTCTGAAAACTCCTGGCTTCACAAAATGATGATATTACTTATATTTGCACTCACTGAACAGTTTAAGAGCATTCTTTGCCCTTGTGTTATCTGGTTTAATCTTAACAATCCTGCACGATGTGGGCAGAGTTATTATCAATTCTATTTTGCTGATGAGGAAACAGGCTCAGAAAGGACTGGTGACTTGCCCAAGGTCACTCAAAGTTCCTGAGTAGCTCTGACAGCAAAGTCCCTGCTCTGTCCGCTTTACCCCAGTGCCTCTGGGTTTCCTCTCATCCAGAGAGCTTCCCAGCCCTTTGAGGAAATTCTTCTCTGGCACCCGCAGCACAAGAACAGTGCATTAGTACCTGGGGTAACAGGGAGCTCGCCACCCACCCGTCACTGGCTCTAATTTTGAGAGTTGTTTTTTTTTTAATAACTTTGGTTATTTTTCTTCCTCGAGAAACACAAAAAAACATGGATTCTCCCTTTCTTTTTTTATTTTTTTTAAAGATTGTTTTTTAAATTTATTTATTCATTTATCCCCCCCTTGCTGTTTGTGCTCGCTGGGTCAGCTAACCACGCCGTGCGGGCGGGCCTGCCTTCACCAGGAGGCCCTGGGAACCGAACCCGGGCCTCCCATATAGTAAATGGGAGCCCTACTGATTGAGCCACAGCCGCTTCCCTCTCCCTTCCTTTCAAACCCCATCCTCGTCCTCCTCATTGGGACCACTTCTGCATCACAGGCAAGAACAGATACTTGGAAGGTAGGCAGACTTGAGTCCAAGACTTGGCTCTGCTACTTCAGCAGCTGTGTGACCGTGGGATAATCCTACCTACCTCCCCGGGAGTGTGCTGCTTAAACGGGAAGCCTTCGGTACCTGGTGGGCACCCAGTGTGCAGATGCTAATGACATCAGTGTTCATTGCAATAGCCATGATTCAGGTTGGCAAGGCCAGCTCCCAAGCCCCTGACCCGCCTGTCTTTGCACCCCCAACCTTGGGCTCAGTCCCTCCCCCAGGCCCAGAAACAACTGGAGGTGATACTGCAGGCTACACATTTACAAAACAGGAAGTCACATGTTCTCAGGAAGGCAGTGGCAGCAGCTCGGGGGTGCCTGTGCCGGACAGGGTGCCCGGTGCCATGCCCAGACTATGGATGACAGCACTTTCACTGCAGCAGGGAAAATATAGGCTAGACACAAAGAATTAAGATGATAACCATGAAGTGAAGATTTATTCTGTGCCAGGAACCACATGTGACTTTTCTCATTCAATCCTCACGGTGACTCTAGTAGATACTTTTACCATCTGCCTGTACTGCCGGGGAAACTGAGACTCAGAGAGGTTAGTAATATGTCTAGAGCAAGGGTTGAACCCGGGCCTGTCTGGGTCCACAGTTCAGGTTCTTAATCGCCACCTGGTACTGCCCTTGGACAACCTGCTGGTCCTTGCGGCTGGGGAGAGGGGACCCACGAGACTGTGGAGTCCCTCCTTCCCTGTGAAAGCAGGTTACATCCTGACGCTACCATTGGCCTCCTCTCCTTGTGGCGGGGAGGGGCTGAGAGACCTGGGGGCTGACCCCCCTGGAGACACAGGAGTCTGCACATTTTATTGGCACCCTGTAACTTACTGGCACGTACTTCCATTTGCCATAGCCTCCTCAACCTCTCCTCAGTCTTGGATTTCATATATTCATGTTTCATTGTAAAGCTAATCATGTGGTCACAATTACCTATAAGTTATATATTCCCAAAGACAGGTATTTCAAGGGGACAGGGAAGAAAGGGAGATGTTTGATTTCTTAGGAGGAGCAGAATGATGCACAAAGGTTTCCCTCCTTGGGTTTTTTTTCCACCAAAGTTGTTATTGTTTGGGTAATGATCTTAAAACTTCCCTGTGATCCTTTTTCTTTTTAATTTCAAGGAATACAGCTCAAAAAAATGGATAAAATAGGAAAAATCTGAATCACCCATAATACCACATTCAAACACAGCCACTATTGACATGACAGCAGATTGCCCTCCAATGTGTTATTTATAAATTATAATCATTCTATATCAAAAAGTTTGCAGCCTGTTTTTGTAAGTTAATATTATAATTTAACATTATATTATAGTTTTCATGCTATTTCATAGTTTAACCAGATAATCTTTTTAGTGGTTGTATAATAATCCTCTATTTATTTAACCATTCCCCCATTGATGGGCATTTACATTGTTTCCAATTTTTCACCATGGTAAATAATTCTCTAGTGAACAGTTTCATGCCTAAAATTTTTCCCATATAGAATTCAATAAATAGTACTTTTAAAAATGAAAGCTAATACAAATAGCCAAGAGAAAAATCAGCAAAAGGTATGGTCAATTTTCAGAGGATAAACAAATTGCTTATAAACATATAAAAAGACACTCAATCTCACTGCTGGTCAGGAAAATGCCAGTACAAAATGACAACAAGAAAGATTTTCTTTTTCACAAGTGGTCAGAGAAGGCCTCAGCTATAGCCTATGTGGAGGAAGAGCCCTCCTAGCAGAAGCTCAGTAGGTGCAAAGGCCCTGTGGTGGGCTCATGCGTGGTGTATCTGAGCAGCAAGGATGTGGGCATGGCTGTAGTGAGAGGGAGAGAGGTTGCTAGAAGGCAATGTTAGAGGGGGCAAGGCGGTGGGGACATCAGGTAGACCCTCCTGGCCGGTGGAAGGACTTTGCCTTTTACTCTGAGTGAGAAGGGAGCCATTTCAGGGTTTTCTCTTTTTGTAATAAATATTCATTATTTTTGTAATTTCAAACATTTTCATAGAAAAAAAATTAAAGCCAATCATAGTAAGTTTAGGTCACAGTTGCTTTGGGCCCCTGGGCTGGCTGGATATGCACAGGTGAGCCACAGGACAAGCCTAAAATCCAGGCTACAAGTGAGGATGCCAAACTGCTCCACAAGGGCCCGCCATTATCTGTCCGCCTTCACTGAATATAGTCATCTTTATCTCTTCCTGCCTGTGCCCCATAAACCAAGCTATGGTTTCCACCCAGAAAGTGATTCTCCTTCCACTAAAAAGAGGCAAATGCATTCATTCTTTTGCTCTTTCAACATTCCTTAATACATACTGATCACCAAGTCTCAGTTTTCTTCCCCAAAAACAGCACAATAATTCCTCACTTCGGGTTATTGTGCAGAGGAGGCATATCCCTTGTAAGCACCTGGCAGAGTGCCGGACACGTAGTGGGTGCTCAAAACACAGAGGTGGTCAGAAAGTGCCAGAAAGTAGGAAAGCCATGGAGTTAGCCTCGCAGTGGAGCAGGGAGGAGGGCAAGTAAACAGAACAGCCCAACAAGAGCAATGCACAGGGCGCTAAGGAGACGTGGCCGGGCAGGGGTGGGGGCAGAAGGGAGATGATGTCTGCAGCAGTGTTTCAGATGCCTCCACTCACTCTACCTTCCCGGCAGCCCCAAAGGCCAGTGACAGGTCTCTCTTTTCAGTTGACAAGCACCTGCAATGTGCCAGGCAGAGTATAAGAATGAGAGGGAAGCGGCTGTGGCTCAATCAGTGGGGCTCCCGTTTGCCATGTGGGAGGCCCCGGGTTCGGTTTCCCGGGCCTCCTGGTGAGGGCGGGCCCGCCCGCGCGGCGTGGTTGGCTGACCCAGCAAGCACAGGCAGCAAGGGGGGGATAAATGAATAAATAAATAAAAATCTTAAAAAAAAAAAGAATGAGAGAGAGGAGACTCGTTATTACCTCCTTGATGCCCGCTAAGACACGTGGCTTTCCCCAGCTGACCCCAGGAACTGACGCTAAAACAATAATGGTCATACCTAACAGTCGTTCACATGTCCAGTTTACAAAACCCTTTTATATTCTTGATTTCGTGGGATCTTAACAATCGATTGAGAGAAGCTGGGCAGATCTTATTTGTTCCACTTTGCAGATAAAGAGGCTGAAGGTCTGAGAGGTGAAGTGACTCTCCTACAGTCACATGGAGCATATGTGATGGAGCCTGGGTGAGAAGTCAGCTCTTGCCAGGACCTTCGTTCTTTCCAACACGGCACACTACACTCGCATTGTACTCTGAACATCTAGCAACATTTAAGTGAAACTAGATCAAAGCCCCTTATGTCAAAATTCCAGTCTGGATTTTGCCATCTCTCTCACAATTTAATTGATTCTGCAGAGTATGCAGAGATATAGGTACCAGGTTTATGCATCATTATCTGCAGAAGCCAAAAAAAGGCAGAAAACCACATATACGTCCCCCAACTGGGAACCTGAAAAATAAATTTTGTTATATCCATATGGAGCGATTCAAAAACAAAAACAAAAACACAACAAATAGTTCTTCTGTATGTGCTGTTCTGGAAAGAGCATCCAAGGTGGGGGAAAAAAGAAAGCTTGAGAATGGTATGTAAAATATTTGTGGATAAGACAGAAAAAATGTATTATGTAGGCTGTATGTATATGCTTATATGTACATAAAAACATACCTGGTCGGCTACATACCCAAAAACATTCTCCATGTTTACCTCTGAGGAGTAGCCAGGGTTGCAGAGATTGGGAAAATTTTACTTACTTTCCACTTTGCACCTTTTGTGTTATTTGAAACTCTGCCTATGGAAGCATATCATTTTTATAATACTGAACAGAATAACAAAAATGAAGTAAATCCTTAAATGACAGGAGGTGTGCGCAGAGAAGTTCTCTGTAGGGTAGAAAGTGTAAGGACCAGGACTCAAGAATTTAGCAAAGCTCCTTGAGCTTGGTTGTGACTCAATAAATTTCTGGTGTTGACTTACCAGGGTTTGGCAAGACCTTAGATATACAGAAATTCTCCCTGAAATGGTATTTTGAAAACAAGATTAAATTTATATGTGCTCACAGAGAACCCTAATATAAACTATGGACTATAATTAACAATAATTAATGTTATTATTAATTATAATTACTAATTATAATTAATACTTTATAAAAATGACCTTCCATAAACTGTAACAAATGTACCACACTAATGCAAAGTAGTAATAATAGGGTGGTATATGGGAATGCTGTACTTCATGCACAACTTCTCTAATTTAAAAAAGAGGTCATGTGAACACAAGAACAATTACTTCTGGTAAATAGGATGACCATTATTATTGCTATTATTAATCCCCAAAGCTGGAGTGAGATGCAACATCCCCCACCCCCGACCTCGGCCCCATCCCCGAGGCGAGCAGCTGCCGGGCAGGCAGGTGAGGTGAGATGAAAACGGTTCAGACCCACCCAATCACCGCAGCCAGTCCCACCACACACTGGGATTTGGACACCCAAGAGGCCAAGGAGGCTTCCGGGCATTGGGAGCTGGGGCTGCCCCGAGAGAGACCATGAGGCCCAGGGGGCAGGGGCTGTGACCTGCAGCTTCACCCCTCCTCTGGGAACCTGCCTGACGGCTCCAGGCCGCTAAGGGTGCCTCTGGGACTCCCGCGGCAGAAACCTGCGTGTTCTCTGCTTGTCTGGTGCCTGTTCCAGGCAGGCGCCACGCCTTCTCCCCATTTGTAGCCCCCAGGCATGGGCTTCCCACACGGCAGGAGACTCGGTGCCAGGCTGGGGCCACCAGGCTGAGGGGCAGCTTCCACTGCACCAGGCTTCCTCGAAAGTTGCGGGAAGGAAACTCTTGGCATTAAAACAGACGCCGATACCTTATGAGCTAGAGGAACCAACTCACTTGTTTAAGCCTCTGGTCTTAGGGCCCCTCGTAGAAAAGGGAGCAGCAGGGGCTGGCTCACGGCAGGTGCCTGCCCAGGGTCCCCACGCTTAACCTCGGCCCCCTCCCGCTGTGGGACACGAGGTCCCCTGCGGCCCCGCCCGGCACCCCACACGGTGGACTCAGGTTCCAGGCTGGCGTCTCCACCACATCAGAGGCCGAGGTGTGCCGGACCCCAGTCCTGAAGTCACGAACCCAACTTCGTGAAGGACGCCCCCCCCGCCCCCCAGAGGGAGAGGAAGCCTGGGGCCGGGGAAGAGGCCCAGCACCCGAGGGCGGGCTCCCGTCAGTCACACTGTCACGCCGCCCCAGCCGCCCTCAGTGCGGTTACAGGGCGGCAGCCCCTCCCCTCCCGCCGACAGCTGTCTCTCTCGCTCGAGGTTTCCTGTCGAGCGCTGCCATCCAGGGCCCGGGTTATCGCCCGTGATCTCCCATCTGAACTGCTCACACACACACAGGCACTCGCCCCCACTTGCGGTCCCTTTCCCCAGAACCGCACCCACCCCCGGCCCTCTGCGCTACCGACCTGAGAAATCGGGCTCAGGGGTGTGAGCGCTCAAGGGCTGGCATGGACCTGTGGCCGGTGGTGGGGTCTGAGGGGCTGCATCCCAGGTGTCAGGGAGCAGGGAAGGGGGCTAGTCCCCTGGCCTGGCCTAGGTTAGGGAAGGTGACCTGGATACCTCCTGGCTCTGGCTGCCTTGGCACAGCCAGTGCACGCGCATTCCAGCACACACACATACCAGCACATGCACATGTATTTCCACAGGCACGCATGTCTAGCACACACACATATCAGCACATGTACATTTCCACAGGCACGCATGTCTAGCACACACACACCAGCGCACGCCCACACATGTCCAGTGCACACATGCCCACAGTCGTCCAGCTATGAGAACTGGTGGCTGCCTCCCTGATCTGAAGGCCCAGGAGACACAAACCCTCAGCCAAGCTGCTGAGCCCAGGCGTCCCCTCCTGGAGGACACCTCCCCTGCGTCAGAGAGCAGGGAGGAAGCACAAGGGGTCTCTCTGTTCTCACACAGGGGGACTCCAAACGCCGTCAAAACTGCCACTCTCAGAATCAGCAGCTGCTTTCCTTTCAGAGCTCTGCAGCGTTCTTTTTCAAGACTTTCCCGGGGCTGATGCCTAGCACCTGGGAGGGCACATTTCATTTTCCCTCTCTGAGAGGAGACTTCTGTGTGGATAGCCAGGCAGATATCTCAGGGCTGTCTGTGGCTGCCTTCTCTCCCACCCAACCACAGCAGTGGGTACCTGTGGTGGGAGGGCACTGATTGAGGAGACAGCGGCTCTCGCCTTTTCTGATTTTCTCCAACTGGAGTTAATCAGGTCACATGACAAGGTATTTATGAAAAATACAGACGCAGGGTATTTAGACTTAGAAAGGAAGAAAAGGTGGTTGAGCTAGTTCCTGGGTGAAGAGTGTTTTTTTTTTATTCCTCTTGGCTAGTAGTAGAGTTAACAAACATCCTTAGCAGTGCTTAAAAGTTTATTCTGGAGTTTGTATCAAAATCACCCCAGAAAATTAAAAAAAAAAAAAAAAAAAAAATTCCAAAAAAATTTTTTTTAAATCACCATGGAGCAACAGACTTAGTCCCTGACACGGCCCAGGGGTCTACTCTTTAACACTGTCCCCCAGATTCTCATGCACTCTATGCTTCAGGACCGTGTCTTCCCAGTTGCATGGGCCTGGAAGCATCTGAATGTACCCAGCCCTACCCAAGTGTCAGCAGAGGTAGGACAGCCCCCAAGCTCTCTGCTGCAGACAGGACTAGTGTCCATGCACTTGTTCCTTTTCTCAGAAAAATAGTCGGGTGAGCCATGAATTTGACATTGCAGGGCCATCTTTTGTTCACCCCCCACTTTCACCATGTCAAGGTGTAATCTCATGTGGGTGCCATGGCTGCCTGAAGAGAGACATTATTTATAATATACTAACGAAGACAGTCCTGGAATTCATTTTCCTCCTTCTAACCACGCATTCGCCCATTTAACACTTGCCGGGTACCAGGTTGGCAGGTGCTGGATGGAGTCTGCCCTGGGGGACCTCCCACCCAGCTGTGTGCTGCCAGGTGTGAGATGCCAGCCAGTGTGGGACAGGAGCCAGGGTGGGCGTCTCAGGCTGCAGCCAGCACTCAGAGCAGTGCCCTTTGCTCCTGCTACGGAGATACAGGCTGCTTCGGGCGATTTGAAGATTGAGTGGTTTGTGGAAAGGGGATGCTGAGCCTGGGCCCTCCGCAGAGAATGTTTTAGCCCCCACCTTGCAGTGTTAGTTGACCGAAGAGAACAAGGTGACTTTCCAAAAAGACCAGAATTTCCAGCAAAGGAGAAAAGAACAAAGAAATGTTGCAATGGGGGTCGGATGTGGCTCAACTGGTTGGGCGTCCGTCTCCCATATGGAGGGACCCGGGTTCGATCCCTGGGACCTCCTGGTTAAAAAAAAAAAAAAAAAAAAAGAAATGTTGCAATGGAGCTGCTCCCATTTGTCCTTCCCTGATTTATCCTGGACAGGGAAGCAAAACCACCCACCATCCTTGGAAGCTGAGAACTGCTGTGTTGCACCTTGAAGTGAATGAGCCTGAAAGCCTAGACATGAGCACAGGCTTGTCAGTAAACCGCCCCTCTGAATTTTTCTAAATTGCCATCTAGACCCTGTCCCTTTCCAAACCTTTCTCAGCTAGAGCTCCAGCACACACCAATCAATTACGTTAACTGTTTTTTGTTTTTTTTTTTTTTTTTACTGGGAGGTCCCAGGGATCGAACCCGGGTCCCTCCATATGGGAGACGGACGCCCAACCAGTTGAGCCACATCCGACCCTACGTTAACTGTTTTTAAGCACAAAGAGCCCTATATGAGTTCCTCTTATTAGTTCCTCTCTTTGTTCATTATGGATTCTTTCCATACCAACTAGATTGCAGGTTGCTCAAGGGCATAAACCAGGTTTTCTAGTTCTTTGGTTTCTCCCACTGCAGGAAGCAGATTTAGGCATCAATTGCTTGGATGGTTGAGAGACTGATTGATTGACGGTCATTAATGAAGGTAAAATGAATGAATTTTGCCCCCTTACATTTCAAAGAACCTACCAGTTGGAAGAGGTAGGAAAGACCATTTTTATGGGCGCCTCAGGCCAATGTATTTACCCAAAATGTGTGACTTTAGGGAATTTCCGTCCCTGCTCTGGTTTCTTTCCCTCAAGGTAAGGGTGTGAATGTCAGAATCTCCGAGGTTCCTTCTAGCTGTGCCTTCTCAGTGACCCTGCGTCCAAGCCAGTCATCAGGAAAGCTACTTACAATTTCTTAATGAGCAGCCTCCACAAGGCATCAGATTCCCAGATGTGCCCTCCACCTTCCCCGTTGTCCCTGGGCGCTTGACCCTGGCATGGGCATGTGTGAGTGGGATGGGGTGTAGCAGCCCCTGAGCCTTCGAGGCTGGCAGGGTCTTTGCTCGTGGTCTGCCAATCGAGCCCCAGGCTGTGAGCAGATTCCCTGCCCTGCGTTTGACTCGAGACCCTGCCAGGGCAGGACTGTCACCCAGGAAGCATCCAACTGACGCTGAACAGGCTGAGGTTCTCCCAGAAAGGGTCTGCCAGCCTTCTGGATGCCCAGCCAACCGTTAGAGTAAGACTGTGTTCAACGCATCCTTCCGTTATATTTTTCGGCTTGATAATCCTCTTCCCGTGGCTCAAGGCTCAGCACAAATGTTTCCTCCTTCGGGAAAACTTCCATGCTGCTTCCCCTTCAATGGGCACCTGTTTCTTTTCTGCGGGTGGCCTAAAAGCCAGAAACCTTGGGCTAAATTTATTGTTAAACAGAATGTTAGTTACATTTTCAAGTAATTTATTCACTATGTTTTTCTTTAAACTTCAGATACCTTTTCAGGTGATATACCTTTAAATATAAAGAAATGGGTTTAAATCTTTAAAAGAAAAGTACAGGAAATACACGACTTTGTGTTTCCAGGCTTTTTTTGGAAACTCCACAGTCTATCTCCTGGACTGTTTTCATATGAAGGGGATTCATTGCTTTACATTTAGAAGTACTTTCTGAAAAGGTGACTGGAAGTTGAAGAAAATCATATTGAACTTATTATTTGAAAACATAACTAAAATTCTGTTTAAAAATAAGTTTATAGTAATATTTCTGAACTTTCAGACACTCTGTAGTTCTTCGCACATTTTTTCACTCATTATTTGATGACAGATCTGTCCTCACATTAAAAATTGAACTCCACAAGGTCCAGAACATACTGTATTCTTCTCTGACTCCCCAATCCCTAGCTAGTGCCAGCATGCAGTAGGTGGTCATAAGGGTTTGACGAATGAATAAATGATAAAGTCAGCAGGGGTTTCACCTACATCTCCTCTCAGGGGCTGAGCCCACATTGACTGCTCCCCCTCAACCCTGTGTTTTCAGCCCTTCCTTTCAAGTCTCCACAAAACTTTGACAAAAAGAAATAAAATTACGACTAGGAGGTTCAGGTGTTGAAGAGAAAATCTAAGTGAGCTTCCGGAAACAAACAAACAAACACCGCCTACATGTGCAGCGAAGTTTAGTAGAAAGAACTTGGTTGTGAAGACAGAACACTCAGTTTCTAGCCTCGACCCGCTGCTACTAGTCCTGTGGCTTAGGCTGAGTTATTTCGGAGCATCTCTGAGTTTGGGCCGGGAGGTGCTAGGGGTACAGGGGACAGTACACTTTAGGTCATTTGTGAGACAGACTGGGGTTCATGGCCGCTGGATTGAAGCTCAGGGCAGAGCTGAAAGGCTTCCCTGGAGGTGTGTTTGTCAGTTTGGCAACCCTCAGTGAGCCAAGCCCACGCCCTGCCAGCACTCGCCTGTGACGTACTTTGCATGGATCAAAGGCCCCGCAGAGCCTGCTGCCACTGCAGCTGCCTGGCAGGGGACCGTGGGCGATCCTGGGCTGAGAGCCAGCCTCCTGGGCTGCCACCTCCATCGCCAGCTCTCTCCTTCTTCCAAACCCAGCCAGAGCCCTCCCCCTTCTCCGGGTGGGGGACTTGGGGGTGAGCCTCGGGCATGTTACCTCCCCCTTGCTGTCTAGTTATCTCATAATTTGGGTGGTCAGGACACCCCGAGATCAAAGAGATCCGGCTCCCAGCGTTGATGGCAGCACCCTACAGCCTTTGCTAATTGATTCTAAAACTAGTTATAGATGTAGAGATAAAGATGCAGATATCAACGTAGAAAAGAGAGCGGAAGAAAATACTACAAGATGTTAACAGTGGTTTCATCTCTGGTTTGTGAGATTATGGATGATTTTAATTTTATTTTTGTGTTCCCCCATTTTCCAAATTCTATGATTGATAATAATATTCATTTTGAAGTAAGAGAAAATAGTAAATGTTCATATTTTTTAATGCCTTGCATGACCCTCCCTCCCCTCCGAGATTTATCTCCTTAGATAAACCTTTACCTCAATGAATATCTAAATTACTCCGCCTTCACTACACATACGCCAGCAGGAGGCTGGCAGGGGTGGCTGATGGGAGGCTGGAGTCAAAGTTTGGTTCTTTCCAAACCACAGAGGGTTAGGAGCCCACGGGAGGAAACCAGACGGTTTCTCACTGCAAAAATCACACGGGACTTGCTGCCGTCCCAGGCAGTGGGTGTCGAGCCTGCGTGGAGCCCAGACCCCCTCCCCACTGGCTCCCTTCAAGCCCCCGATGGAGGATGATAGGAGCACAAGACAAGAACCAGACTGGGGGTTGGGGCTGCTCTGGAGTCATGGGCCTCTGTGCCCGAATCCCCCCCAAAATGCGGCTTGGCGCCTGGGGCATGACCATAGAAGAGGCCCGTGGGTGAGTCTGGAGATGCAGTGGGATGAGTGCAATTTAGGGCACAAAGCCTCAGCAGCAGGCAGGCGCGGGGGCAGAGCCGTGTATTCTGCAAGTAGCCTCAATACATAGGTGGTACAGCCCAGGCTGCGTGCACACGCAGGTGGCTACACCTGAGAGAGTGCCGGGGGACAGGGTATGCACACAGGCACGCCCTGCCCCTCAGAAGTAAGTGTCTAAACCAGGAAGGAAGGAAAACTCTCGCTTTGGGTTGAGGCCAGAGTCCCTGCTGGGAGAACTTGGCCAAGGACCTGAAGATAAGCCTCTCTGCTCCTGACCCATTTTCAATGGCAGGCACCTGGACCATTCCTTGGCCTAGATTCTCTCTGTAATATCAGAAGAATGCGGCCAGCCAGTGAAAGGGGGCAGACCAACTCTACACCCCCTGGAAAGGTCTGCCCTCCCTACTCGTAAAGCTGAGCTCTGGCATGCCCCCTCCCTCTGGCTTTGCCCTCAGTTGTCTCCTCCTTGTACTTCTCTCCCTCTTTTTCTCCCACCAGCCTTATTTCTTTTTCTCTTATCCTCTTCTGCTCCCTCACCTCTCTCCTCTTTAACCCAGAGGTCACTTCCCTAGGTAGCACCATTGCCTTCGATAGCCTTGGCGTGATATGTTGCCCGGCTGTCCTGGCTAAAGGATTTAGAGCCTGCTCCTTCTGCCCAGTCCTGCTCTCCCTGGAGGATGTGCAATCACGGGCCCTCGTGGAAACCCCTGCCTGGCGTCCGAGTATGGCCTTTCTGTGCAACCACTGAGCACGAGCGTCACTGGCTTTTTAACATAGAAGGTCACACCACCTATCTGGTGCAGGAATCATCCAGGGAGTTCCTGCAGCGTGCCCTCTGACCTGGGGCCAAGGAGCAGTTCCTAATCCCCAGGCAGGCCCGGCACTGACAGCACACTCAGAAACCCACGGCGACCCTTTGTATTAGCACACCAGGACGCACCCAATTAGCAGCCCTGATTCTTGCCTTCCACCTGACTTCAAATACTCACAGTCCCTCATATCTGGAAGCAGGGACCTGAAAAAGTCATCATTTCTTTTTTTTTTTTTTTGAAAGGAGAAGGGGAGGGAGAGAGTAACACACATACACTTGCTCACAAAAAATAAAAGTCAGTTTCATGGAGTTCATTAGCTGGGATATGTAAGAATCTAGGTTTGTCACTTGCATTTTCTTTCACTTGATCCGGCATTTCAGTCTTCATTTTAGTGGGAACTTAAACTAATTTGTGCTAATTTATTATTTGGACACCAAATGCACAGACTCATTATTTTATGGAACGATGTCGAATTATAAAGCATAAAAAATTGAAAGGATTGGTTTGAATTTGATCTGTCTACATAAACTTATTCCCTAAAACTATAAAATTAAGAAGAATGTCAACCTATTGTCTGAATTGAAACCAGTGTTTCATTTGGCTAAAGAATTTTCCTTTTTCTGTGAGTATTGTGCTCTAAAAGTGTATGGGGGGATGGTCAGGGAAAATAGTGAAGAAGAAAAGAAGGGCTGTTTTTTGTAATGTTTTTGTTTGCTGACTGGGGAAGCACACGGCCTTGGAGATGGCCTCATTACACGAGACGGCAAAGCACCCCTAGAAATCCTGGTGCTGGCTAACGAGACATGTGCCTTTAATAACTGCCCTGAAAGGAAACCTCTGTAGTTGAACGTGTGGTATGTTTGGCTGTGCATGGTTTTTCTCCAGAATGTGCCAGCTGTGGCCTATAGCAATTGTATTTTCACTGGGCAATTAAAAAACTGTTTGTAAGTTCCCTTGCCTTCCTCTGAGAAGCTAAATTTATAAACGGAAATATTATATTCATAATTTCCCCCAAAACAGATGCCACTCTCCTTGAATCAAAACCATCCCTGGATCGCTAGGGAGCCCAGCATGAAGCTGCAGTTTTGTTTGTTTGTTTGTTTTTCTTTCCCAATTGGTGTTGAGTGCAAGGCAATTTATTTGCTTTACCAGCCCGTGGTTCTAACAGGCTTTTAAAAATAAACACATAGTTCCAAATACAGAGGCTGCCTCCCTGCTGCGTTATAAGTTCCTAAAAACCCCTGCTTTTCTTCAGGGAGGAGGAATTAGTTCCTATTCCGAACATCTCTAGGGACGGTTCCTCCATGAATGGCTCCGAAATAGTCCCCTTAGGAACCTCCCTGGGAAGAAGCCTCTCTCGGGCTCAGGACTGGCTGCCTACGGCTTTGGGCAATGGAGCCAGCTCCTAAAGCAGTTAGGAACCCAAATACCTCTATCTTCCCAAAGCTATTTCAGTCTAGTCCCCACCTCTTTTCTGAAGGCAGAAAGCTGGGCAAGCAGGTGGGGTGAAAGAAGATGGGAGAAAAAGGAAGAAATTTGTCTGTACTTCTAACACTAAGGGTGAAAGCACTAACCCAAAACTTTCGTTGCTTCTGTTTTAAAGGCAATTTTAAAAAATTAAAATGAAAGAAGCCAAGGGAAAGAGTAACATTTCAGAAGTACAGTTGCTGAAAAGTCTCCAAGACTGCAATGTGTCTGCCGTGTGCATTCTGCAGAAAAGGCATCCAGAAAAAAGAGCTGCTTGGTATGATTCCATTTCTCTCTCTCTCTCTCTCTCTCTCTCTCTCTCTCTCTCTCTCTCTCTTTCTCTCTCTCCAGGTTTCTTTTATTTTCTTTTTATTCATTTCGGTCTCTCCACCCTCTCTTCTCTCTCCCTCTCCTCCTCCTCCCACTCTCCCTTTCTCTCCCCCTCTGTATATCTCCTTTCTTCCTTCCTTCCCCCCCGCCCCCAACTTTCCCTCTTTTCCGAAGACGTGTCCAGACACTGAATCGTGTGTTAACAGATCTCTCACAAAATACCTGGGAAAATGCTCCCCCACACACACCCCTCCCTCATAAACTGCACATCAGTGAGATAAGAAAGTGCCTCATAGCCACCTGTAGTGTTTCTCCAGCTCCTTTGTAGCTGAGCAACTGGGAAGTGAAAGCACAGGTTTCCCTAATATATGCGAGGCAATTTATTTATTTCACAACAGGAATTATTTATCCAGCCCAGACTGCCAGGAAATTCTGAGCATCTAGTCATTTGGAGGTCAGTGATGACTGGCCGTGCCCTCTCCATATTTCTCAGGCTACAGCTAAAGCAGTTCTTGGAGCAGTCAGCTGGGTGATATTAACTCCCCATCCTTCTTCTCTGCTAATTTGAGTGTTTAGATGATACATGGCCGTGCACACACGCACACCCCTGACAGCAGTTGCCAGGGAATATTGCTTTTTTTGGACTTTGACACCAGCTCCAACTTTGAGAGGAATTTAAGTGATATTTACTGTATAGAAATTCCTCGTTGGAGCTCTGCTCCCCTGGTTCAGCCTGCTGACAGCACATGAGATTTATTCTGGCATCAACTAGCTATGGAGCCTGAGACTCAGACTTAATTAACTTCATCGGGGCCGGGCTGCAGCCTCAGCGTTTGCAGCTCAGCACAGATCTCATTATTGGCACCAGTCATGGTACTAGGCATGCCTAAAATCAACCAAATGAACAATGAAAGGGTCCCCACCCCCACCCCTTGCACACTTTGCTGACCACTTATCAGAGATAACTCTGGTCTCCTTCGGAAAAAATTAATCAGTTGTCTTTGGACCCACCAGAGTGAAAGTTTTGGCTGTTCACTTTAAGTCTGTCTTTACATTGCACTATGCCAGATTTTTTTTTTTTTTTTTTTAATATTAGAATTTGGAACTAATCTTGTTGGGGAAATTTTCATTTAGAGATAACCTCCAGCATAGGGGCTGCTCTGCTTTTTCAACCCTGATTCTTTTTCTCCGTTTTAAGAGTCACCCAACCTCTTAAAATATATGTGTATATATATATATATATATATAACATTTTTGTAAGCACATACACATATATGCATATATATTTATATATCATTTTGCAAATGTTTGTATGTATTGTGAGAATTTTTATTTTTACCCACAATTAAAAAAAAAAAAAAAAAAAAAGTCACCCAAATGTTGAAAATAAAGTTCAACTCAGTTTCCTTTACGAGGGAAAGGATATGTGTGTGTATTTGTGCATGTGTATCTAGATGCGTGTATATACATACATTATACACACATATACACGCATATGAATGCCTATACACACATACATTTTTTACACACACACATAAAATGTGTGTTATGCATCTGTTTCGGAGGGACGAGGATGGCTAGGAGTCAAGTTAGTGATAAGCAGGCACACAAGCCCCCAGGGCCTGAAGTGCTGTGATTAACTAGTTAACTTGCGAAAGCACCAGAAGGCCTGGCTCTTACTCCAGAAGGACTTTACCCTCTTCAGCTTCCAGGTCAGAGCCGCGGGGGGTAACGCAGGATTCATTATGTGTGCTCATTGCAGGGCGCTCTCACTTTTAAAAACTTATTATAGGCTACGAGCTTGTCAGCAACGATTCACCATTCGCTCCTGGCTAATTTAGAGCTTAACACAACCCATGCATCGGTCCTTCTTGCAAACGCCAAGTCAAAAAAACTGGCACAACCGCCACATGAATTGTGCCTTGCTATTTCTCCCTTCCTTTCCCACCTGAAGGCTCCTATCTCCCATTTGGAATGTCCAAGGCACACGAATTCCTTCTGTGGGGGGATTTTCTGCTCTACAAATAATTCTCTTGTATTGGGTTATTGCCTCCTTCCAGCCTATTTCTCTGCCTTTGTGACTCAGAAGACAGGCACTTTGTAGATAAATAGGAAATGCAATAAATTTATACCCCCCCCCCCCCCCCCCCCCAGCGGACCCTGGAGCAGGCTGACTTGCTCTAATTGTTCACAGGGAGCAGAGCACCGAGCTAGGGTTGAGGGCTGTTACTATGATCGACTCTCCCTGGGCTTGCCTGGTTTCACGGCTTCGTTTTGGACAGTCCTGGGGTTCTGCTTTATTTTCACACTCCTGTGTCTGCCCGTATAGTTCCGTGACCCTCTCTCCCCAACTCCCCTAACCCACCCAGATGAAACCCAACAGATTGGCTCATACCCCGGTGACCTGGGGCCTCCATCTGATGGCTTTAATATCGGCATGGCCAGTCTGTGGATGGTTTCCCACCCCACACCAGACATTCGGTGACAAATTGAAATTGCATGAGCCATATTACATGCCAGAGTTCTCCAATCCCCGTAGCCAACTCATAATTGACTTTTAAATCATTTAGGTACAAAAGCAAATAATAACAGCCCCGCTGTTCAGGAACTAATAAATTCTAGCTCATGAAAACTGACGGAGAAGGCTTAGGCCATAAAAATTAAATATTTATGTAGATACTACACTCACACAGATATATAAATGCACACACACACATTTTAGGTGTCACTACTCATTTTTAATTTCTTATGAGATATCCAGTAAGAAAAGATTTCCAGTGGAAAAAAATGAAAGGAAGATTTATTGCCTCACAAATTAATAAAAGAAAACTTTCCTCTAGTAGCTATCCTCTTCCACCACTACAAAAATGAAAAAAGATACAAAAATACTGCGCTGACAAAATTATCTTTTCTCTATTGTGAGAAAGGCGAGTTAATATCCATAAAGAACTTTGAGCTCCCTCAGTTGAAGGATGCACTATAAATACCAACCATGATTATAATTTATTATTGAACAAAGTCCATTTTTTCACCTGAACCATTTTTCAAACCTCTCCTAGTGCAGGCCTCTCTGATGGGAGCTTTGACATGCAGCCAAAACACATCTCCCAGACACGGAGAGACCATCAATCAGTTTAATGCAAAGACTCCTAAAAGTCAGCCTCCTGGTAACCAAGCAGGAATTGTTTTAGAGTCTCCTTCCTTCAATTAAGTTCAGTGACTTACACAGTGAGTCCACATCACCAGGCTGATCTGGGCAATTTACCTCCCACCTGGAGCTGGCTTTGCTAACACGGCTGCCCTAGCTACCTTGCTAACAAAAAAGGGAAACCAAGGCTAAAGAAAGCTCAGGCTTGTCTGCCCATCTCCGCTGCCTCCTTCTAAACTGTAACCAACAAATCCACGGTGCTAAACAGAATGTCTATCCTCAGTCAACCACTCACTGGGAAACAGAAGTCCTCCACCTACCAGATGGTTGGGAAAGGAATGGGAAAAATAAAGGGTTCTCTTTCCTGGCAGACATTGGAAGGATGCCACATTCCCAAGTTTAGAAACCAGTTCCAAAGCCCAAAAAGATGTGTTCTAGTTTTGAAATAAGAAATATAGCTTTTAAAAAAAGTTTGGCAAGAAACGGTTATACATTTGTGGGACTGTGTCCATTTAAATAGTCTGAATGTGCTAGATCAAAACCAAGGGTCCACAGGGCAAATCCATTGAAGTGGAAGATGGAGACCCATTTGATTTTCAGTTAAACATTTAATCAAGGGGATTCACTGGAGAAGGAAATTAGGTCTCTGTCAGTCCTCCAGCACTGGATCATTTCCCAGTCACTTAAATGGATTTGGTGATATCGTTATAGTTACATGCTTATTAAGATAGTCAGACACACTGAATCAGCTTTTTTCAATCTGATATTTTTTGTTATCCAAACATGTTTTATTTTCAAAAACAATGCATGCCAGTTTTTTGGGGTTTTTTTTTCCCCCAAGCATTGGGGCTGAAGGTAGAAGGGGAGATAAAGGAAGTGTTCAGGCACATGATCTGAGGTTTCAGAATAAATAAATCCCCGGAGTTTATTTGCCTGTTCCTTTAGTCATTGAAGAAATGTTTACCGAGTGCCTCTTGTGGGCCCTGTGCTAGTTACCAGGGTAAGGTCTCCTTTGCTGATTCCAACCCCTTCCCACATGACTTGGAGAGACTCAACACCCAGGCCTCGGACATCTTTTCTTCTTAAACCCGCTCCTTTTGTGATCTCATCCATTCTCAGAGCTTTGAAACTCCCTCCATAAGCTGTCAGCACCACTCCTATCTCCAGCCCAGCTCTCCCCTGAAATTCAGTCGGGAACATCCACTCAGATGGCTAAAAGCCCACTCACCTTCAGCATGTCCTGAGCATAATTCCTTACTTCCCCCTCCCCACACCTGCTCTTTCTGGGGCTTTCCCCTTCTCAGTAAATGGCAACTCTACCCTTCAAGATACCAAAGCCAGAAAATGTGGTGCCATCATTACCTTCTCTTTCCTCGTACCTCCCATCCCATCTGTCAGAAAATCCTGTGGCTCCACCTGGATGCCACCATCTCCACGGCTCACCAAGTCACCATCCTCTCTCCCCTGGATTACTTTAATAGCCTCTTAACTCTCGCCCTGACTCTGCCCTCAGCGACAGTGACAGCAACCTGAGACCGCTTGGAAGTGGTTCTCGGCTCCCTCCCTGTGCTGGCTTGCTCGCCCTCAGGCAACCCAGGCTGGCTCCCACTTGCCGGGTTTTTCATTTGGTTTTTCCTCTGCTTGGAATAATCTTTCCCCAGATATCACACATGGTTCACTCCCTCACTTCCTTCAATCTCTGCTTAGATATCTTCCTATCAGAAAGGCCTTCTTTCACTGCCCCCGCTCACTTAAAATTACACATCCCCACCTCTTCACCACTACTTATTCCACTTACTCTGCTTCATTCTTCTCCATAGCTCTTATTACTGCCTGATATATGTTATTATGTATTTCTTTATTGTCTGTCCCCCTTCACTAGGTTATAAACTGCATGAAAGCAGGGACTTTTACCATCTTGTCCACTGCTGTATCTGGCATTGACTAGACACTCAATAAATAATTGTTGAGAGAGCGAATGAATAAATGAATGAATGAGGATCTCAGTGGTGAATAAGGCTGCCATGTCCCTGCCTTCATGGAGTTTACTGTCTCATGAGACAGCAAATAAGAAATTTATCAGAAAAATATCAGATTGAAAAAAGCTGATTCAGTGTTTCTGACTATCTTAATAAGCATGTAACTATAACAATATCACCAAATCCATTTAAGTGTGCTGGGAAGAGACAAGAAATAAGAAGTACAAAAATAAAGAAAAATTAAAAATATAATCTGTACATTTTATCTATTAAAATTTTGAAACATTGGTTAACAGAATGAATTTGATTTCTCAACTGAAAACTAGGGAAATTTTAAAAAATTTTTTTCTATGTAACTTCTTTTCTGATTACAGAAGTAAAAATGTTCATCATAGAAATATTGAAAATACAGAAAAGTATGAAAAAGAAGATAAAAATGACCCACAACCCCACCACTCAGACATAATCACTAATATTTTGCTGTATTTTCTTCCAATGTTTATTTTACTGTGGCTTTCTTTTAATAATTGGGATCATATCTCTAGAATTTATTGTTTGGTTTTTACTTACTACTACCTATTCTTTGACTATTTTGAGGTATTAGTATATATAATAATTAATCAAGCCACTCTCTTGTTAGAAATAAAGGTCATTGTTGATTTTATAGTATTACAACTGTGTTGCAATAAACACCCTTGAACATAGATATTTTTATCCCTCTGATTATTTCTTGAGATTAAATTAAAAGATGTAGGAATATATAGCCAAAGAGAATAAATATTTTTGGAGACTCTTTAAACTTAGAGCCAAATTATCTTTCCAGAAGGTTGATGGCAATTTACATTTACTAGTTCTTTTTTTTTTTTTTTTTTTGGAAATATTTTTATTTTATTTTATTTTTTAAAGATTTATTTATTTACTTTATCCATTTTAAACCCCCCCCTTCCCCATTTGCTGTTTTGTGTCCATTCGCTGGGCAATTCTGTGTCTGTTTCCTGCCATCTCTTCTCATCCTCCTCCTCCAGTCTTCACCAGGATTCAATCCTGGAGACCTCTGATGTAGGAGAGAGGTGTCCTGCCACCTGCACAACCTCGGTTCCTGGTTTTCAGAGCTTTCGGAGCATCTCGTCTTGACTCTCTCCTGCGTCTCTCTCCTGTTACGTCATCATCCTGCTGCATGGCTCCCGGGGCCCGAGGGCTCACCGGCACACAGAGCCTGGCAGCCCATGCGCCTTCTATATATATATATTTTTTATTTTACCGGGAGGTCCCGGGGATCGAACCCAGGTCCCTCCATATGGCAGACAGACGCCCAACCATTTGAGCCACATCCGTTCTTGAGAGACTATAATTCATTACATTCTCACCAAGATTAAATATTATCATTTTTTTAAAAACCTTCCAAAAACTTAACCTACCTGGTAGGCAAAAAAGAGAATCTAATTTTAAAATGTGCATTTCTTTGATTACTAGTGATGTTGAACACTTTTACCATGTGCATTTCTGGCCATGTGTATTTCTTATTTTATGAACTGTGTGGTAATGACCTTTGCTTATTTTTCTTTTGATGTGCCTTTTTTAAAAATTGACTTCTAAGAGAACATTATAAACTAAGGATATGTGAATATTTTCCCATTTTTTTTAACTTTGGTGCCTTTGACATAAAAATTGAAATTAATTTTTTATTTTACTCATATGCTTGAAAAATTTTTCCTCATATTGAGATCGAATACATATTCACCTACATTTTCTTGGAGGTAATATGTTCCATGATGTCCTGGAAAAAAATTCACAATCAAAAATCAAGATTAAAAAAAATAATAAAATTGCAAAAGTGTTTTTAGGCAGCAGCCCAGGTTTTTAGAATTATACCTACAGCTAAATGTGTCTGTACATACTTGCACACACAGTGCATGCGCACCAAGGAAAGCATGTCTAGTAAAACTGACTTTTACCTGTTTAAATGCAGCAAAATTAAAAAAGCAAATTGTGGATTTTTTCAAGGGGACAGTATCAACACTGTTTTATAGCCGGCCTAGGGAGGACATCATTACATTCCTACTAGGATGTGAAAAACAACAACTTGTGTATTTAATTTACCAGTTTCCTTTAAAAATGGAAAAAATCAAAGGAGACAGAAGGCATCTACAGGAAAATGTTTTAAATGCGTGTGTGTTTTTGAGCAAGACGGCTACCTCTCTCACATCTGGTCATGCCCTTCTCAGAGGTCATGAGAGCTTGTCTGGTTGGTGGCCCTGTGGTCTGGGGACAGCCATTTCCTGGAGAGGGTTTCTCTGTGCTTTGTCCATGCCCTGCGCAGCTGGCACCAAGGGTGGGAGAACACGTGCTAGTACTTTGAAACCTTTGGCTCTGTCTCCAGCCTGCCAGTCTCCCCTTCCAACCTGCTCCTCTGGTCTGAAGACCTCGGTCCTTCAGCCTTCAGAAATATTTTATAGCATGGGCCTGGAAGGATGCCAGATGTCAACTCCTCAGGTGTCTGCCACCATTTGTTGTCTCTATGTTTTACACACACACCCTTATATTCTTGCAGCGTGGTCTATATTCCTTGAAAAGCAATAATTCCAAATTCAGACTCACTGTCAGAGCCTCTGGAAGGGTTCTATCTCCCGAAATGACCAGTGGCCCTCAGGACCACCATCCACGGCTTCTCCTCCTCTGGGAAGGCACTCTCTTGGAGGGGAGAAGGGACCCAAGGGAAAGGGCAGACTTAGCCTCTCCCTCCATCTGCTTGCCATCCCCTCCACTCAGGAAGCAGCTGCAACCTGGACATGTTTTAGAAACAAGCGTAGTTGCTTCTTCCCTGTCTGCGGACTCCCCAGGCTCACAGAGAAGAAAGAGAACATGTAGCCATACTCACACCCAGTGATTCACAGAGGTTCTCAGCTCACCAGCTCCTTGAACTCCCCACCCAACTGGCCAAGGTCACACAGCTGGTATATACAACTGTGAGTCCTGGGTCTTTTCTACTCTGCCATATGTAAATCCCGTGTTCTCTCATTGAGCTGAGGCGTCACTTTGTTCTTCAAAATGAAAGACTTCAGAAAGTGGGCACCCCTTTCTAAACATTCCTGACAGGAGAGCTTCCAGACTTTTCTGGAGCTCTTGCTGTGAAGGAGAACTCCCTTTTCACGCGGCAGCCCCTCACTCAATTGTTGGGTGGTTTTACTTGTCACCTGCCTCCTTGACACACTGACCCATGGATTCTAGCTCTCTGAAGTTAACCAGTGTCTCCCACTTGGTTGTGCCTCATGTATCTGAAGGCTCCTCTTGGCCTCTACCCTTATAGTCTTCTCTTACACTTGTCTCTGGAGGGCCATGTCCCAGCAACTGCACTCTGGCAGATTAGATAAAGCTAATCTGTGAGCCGGAGGTACCCCACTGCCTCACTCTTCAAATGTTTCCCTCTGATTTCGTTTGCAAGATAAATCTACCTAAAGATAGATAGATAGAGATGCTGAACGCTCTCACTGCCCTCTGCTTGCCTTTTCCTTGACTCTGAGCCTGGAGGTGGGCTGGGGAGGGGGAGCCAGCCCCAAGCAAGTTACTGCTTGAGCCTTTAAAGTCAGATTGTAATCTCCTTTCCCCCTCCACCCACTCACCAGCACAGTCAACGCATGAGACACCTGTTTGGGTGGGGGTGGGAGTGTAGCAGTAGACGGGGTAGAGGATGGCAGAGGCACACTTGCTTGGTGTGTGGGGAGGAAAATTCTGCTCCCAGCCAGTCTAGCTGGAGCCTCCAAGAGATCTTCTGGGTAAGAGTGGCCAGGCAGGAATGATGAGGCAGCAGCTTCACCCTGGAACACTGGCTGAGCCGAGGTCTGGGTAGGAAACGCACCACACAAATGAGACATCTTGTCGTACTGAAAGCAAGGACACTGCCCGAGACTACTGGAGTTGGCCAAAAAGCACTTGGAAGCCAACTTGAAGAGGCTCCCGTTGGCTTCCAAGGCTTGAACAACTTAAGCATCAATAAGAAAAATAACTGTAGTGGATTAAAACACTTAAACATGTTTACGTTGATGCATTCATCAAGACACTAAAACTAACCAACAGACCAACTTATTGGTCACCTTTGGAGGATGTTAAGGGACCAAATCATTAATTTTTTTACTCAAAAAACCTTTTCCTTATAAAATATATCAAACTTACAAGTAGAATTGTCTAATGAACCCCTGTGTACCTGTCACTCAATGTCAATGGCAATCAGCTCATGACTCTTCTTCATCTATACCCCAACCCACTCCCTTCTCCTCTGGGTTATTTTGCAGCAAATCACAAGCATCATTTCATCTATAAATAACATATCATTGTAAATAAAGGGAAAGAATCAAACATTAATCCTGTGTATCTTTCAGGGTAACCAAATAGTTGATGAGGGGAAGTTTCTCTCTGTAGACAATAGTTATCATCCCTAATGAAATAGTGTTTCTAGGCAATGAGCTTCAATGGCTTCTAATGTCTTTAAAAGAAAGACCAGGACATGACAAGCGTCCTGATAACAGTACACCAAACCTCCTTGAAATACTCTTGCTAGAACATCAAACCTGAATCTGATCAAGCCTCTAGGTCCCACTACCAGTTTACTAAAAATATAGGAGGCAGAGGAACACGTTAAATGACGTCACAGGGATGCAATCAGCAAAATCAGACTCTGGGAAATTCTACAAGACAAACAACTTGGCTTCCTCAACAAATACATTTCAAGGAAATAAAGAGAGATGTATGTATGGTGTGGGGGTGGGAGAAGGAAGTTACAGATGTAAAAGAGACTTAAGAAAACTATAAACAAGTTGGATCCTAATTCAAACAAATAAACGGTAAAAAAAAGAGAGAGAAATTTAAACACTGACTATATATTTGATGGTATTATGGAATTATGATCAATTTTTTTAGATGGGTTAACGGTATTATGGTTATGTGTGTGTGTTTTTTAAAGAAGCCCTTATCTTTTAGAGATGCATAGTGAAATAGATACACAGGGGCTCACTAGACTATTTGCTCTGCTTTTGTATATGTCTAAAACAAAAACAGTAGCCCTAGAAAGAAGCCCAGTTTCTCCTCCAGAAGACAAGGTGTTGGCTAGAAGTGATGGGCTTTCCTATAAAAGCACCACAATAATAGCATTAGACTTCTCTTCCTAGGCTTCTCTTGTGCCCTCCAGGGCTCCTGGCCCAGGTCCCGGCCATTGTGAGCTGTCCCTAAACTTCTACCGAGCAAATGGAATGAGCCTTTCACCCTTCCTTCACAGGCAGAGAACTCTCAGTTCATCTCTTACTGAGCCACATACATAATCTCTCAACTCTCTTTCATTATTTATCAAATGGGTACAATAAAACTTAATTCACAGCACTGATGCGAGGATATAATGATGGTTTATATTAATCTGTTTTATAACCAAAATAATACCTCATAGTAATCACAATAGCCAACATACTGAAGGCTAACTACTCTTCCAGGTATAATTCTAAGAGCTTTGTATATATCATCTCATTTAACTCTCACAAAACCCTATGAGGTGTGTACTCTCATTATCCTCATCTCACAAATGAGGAAATTAAGGCGCAAAGATGTAAAGAATACAACGCCAGGTTTGAATGAGCTGTTCTTATTGCACACAGATGGAGGAAACTGTTGGCCACGCTGTTGTAATTTGACGGATAGCAGCAAGTTCCTCCTGCTGCAAATATCTTTAGATCGAGGTATTTTGGTCTCCAAGAGTTCTCTGCTAAAACTGAAATTACACTGAGAGGGGTAACACCTTAAGCTTCCATCCACTGCTAGTGCTGTCATATGAAATCGTTTATCAGATCATCTCCCTCTGGATCCTGAGAGCAAATAAGAGCATTTGGGCCAGGGACCTCAAAAGGGAGGATGGTGCCATATACCAAGTTCCCAACCTTGGCAATTTTACGTGGAGCCTGCCTGACCCTAACTTCAAGCGGTCAATGCCAGATGAAAAGCAAACAAAGCTGCCCTTTCTCATCTCAAACCAGTCCAGAGACAGGAGAGGACCCCTCCTGGAGGTGTGTCTGTGCAATTCAAACACCTGCCAAGGTTTTGGACCCCACAAAGAGTTCTTCCTCACTGACCCCTCCCTGCTCAGACCCTGCAGACACTGACTCTCGTGACTTCTGATGACTTCTTGGGACATCTTGGAGAAACATCTGGAAACCAACCGGGAGCTTCTGGAACAGCAGTGGCCCTGCTGCTGGCCCTGAGTCTTCCTCGTGCCCCCAACGACTCAGGCAGGCCAAGTGCTGCCATTTTGGTCCCCAGCAAGATGTCATGGAAGTTCTCAGGTCGGCCAGTGGAGGCCCCTGCCAATTCCTAACTCCTCTTCTTCAGGGCTATGCTTTGGGACGAGCTGTGAGGTTCTGAGGGGTTTGGAGAAAGCACGAGTGCTTCAGTGCAGCTCAGGTGCACTACGTAAAAGCCAATGCACCTCCCACTACCCTGACAGGTGTCTGGTACCTCGCACTCAGATTGAGAGTCTGGTTCCAGTCTTCTCTGGGCAGGTTCCCCCACAGCCATGCATTTGTTTCTAGCCATCCAGTTAACAGGGCAGAGAGGAACCAGAGTTTCCTGAGGGGCCAGCATGCTGAAGGACCTTCGAGCCACGAAGTACACCCAAAGAAACAAGGAAAGGAAAGGTTTGGGGGCCTCAAAGATGCTTTCAATATTTGAAAGGCTGTCTCATGGAATAGGGATTAGACTTGTCTGTGTATGGGTATGTGCTGGGGGAGGGAAGCAGTTCCCAGGGATGAACCAGGACGAATACAACAGAGTTCAGACCGGTAGAAGGAAGCTTCCTTAAGAACCAGGTGGAGAGGAGTGCAGGCTCTGGGGTCTCAATGTCTGGCTTCAAATCCCTTTCTCTGCCTGTTACCTCATCTGTGAAATGGGGGTGTAATAGTACCTATTTCAAAAGATTAAATGAGTTAATATATATAAAATGCTTTGAATGGCCTGGTTTCTGGTAAGTACTCAATAAATGTTAGGTTACTATAATATTCACAACTGCCAGAAAGTGGAAACTTCAGTAACATGGTAAAATAGAAGAAAGCAAGATCCAAATTGTATATGGTGTGATTTCAGTTTTGTTTCTGAAATGTACATTATTTTGGAAGAAGACAAGAAGGAAACACCCATAAAATATCAACAATGGTTATTTCTGGACAATAGGATTATGGGTGATTTAACCTTTCACATTTTTTAATATTGCATATTTTCTAGGTGAGTATATATATTACTTCATAATTAGAAAAACAGTTTTCAATGCTCTCTTTTAAGAAGGCCAAAATGTAGTGAGAGCCCAGTAACTAAAAGGGCTTAAACCACTGGCTCACTGAAAGTATTCAAACCCATTTGGCTAATGGACAGTTGGGTTATTCACACTGTTTAATCCCAATCATGTAAGGAAACTAGTGCAAAAAATAACTGGGAGGAATTAGACGACACTGGGAACAGTGAGTCATGGATGTGGATCAGGGTTTGTTTCTCCCTTCTTTTCTGTACTTTCAGAATTTTCTAAATTAAATGAGCATTACTTTGAAAATGGGGGTGGGTGGGGTTAACTGGAAATAAAAACTGAATTAAACAGAAATCGAAAGAAGGGGAGGTCAGTCTAGATTAGCTCAAAGCCCCCGGCCCCCATGCCCCGACAAGTTTTCATGACCACGACTCTGTGACCACAAGATGCTGGTGATTACATGACATGACACATCCACCTTGATCAGAATCACACTGCAGCCCACCGGAGCTCAGACCTGCCCCCGTTCGCAAACCTCCCAGGAGCTCAGGTTTGTTTGTGCATCGCATCACCCCCCCACCCCCTCACTGCGGCTTTCAGAGCCTCCTACTCTGGCCATCCACTTTCCACCTATGTCCCCTTGTCTCCTATGTGTCACCCCCATCCAGTCAGGACTGCCTTCTCGAGGCCTCACTAACACCTGCCCTTTCCATACCTGGAATGCCACTGATCCCTCACCTGGAATCCCTCCCCACCCCCACCCCCACCCCGAACCTACATTCTACACATCGGTCAAGGTCACCTCTCTGCAAAGCACACCCTGACTCCTCCAGGTGCACTGAACTTCTCCTCTGAGTGCCAGTTCTTTACCGGCACCAAACAACTCAGCATCGACCACATTCTTCATTGCCTCATGCCACTAAGTCTTGCCTGTCACATTTGGTTGTGACCTTCCTGTCTGTGGAGCCACACCGTCCACTTCTCATTTGTTTCCTATGCCGCAAGCCAAAACATGTAGCTCAAGGCTGAGAGTGTGCTCAGAACCCAAAAACATACCGTGACAGATCAATTTACTTGTCCAATCGCCACCACACGTGGTCTGACACCCCCAGTCCCAACAGAGAAGTAAATGAATAGACTCAGGAACCAATTAGGCAGAAATGATATGGAGCTGGAAAGATAGTAGACCTACAAGTTAAGGGTGATCTGTCAACGTAGTCCTGCAATTAAAGCACAATCCTGCCTTGCAGTGAAAGAAAGTTTTTCACTCCTCCAAGCATTTGGTGTTTGGTTCAGAGCTCCTCGACAAGTGCCAAATGGAGAACAGGAGAGTTTTATGAAAATGGGAGATACAAAAGAAAGAGAAAGGGGGTTAAGTTAGCTGGAAAAAGAGTTGAGATGTGCCCACACTAGAGTCTTTAATATACAAGGAAAAGCTGTTGCAGCCATGTCACTTTACCTTCCAGAGCTTCCCCTCACACTCTCCATGAAGGAAGGTTGGGAGTGGATGCCCTAGAGGCCCCTTTTTGCTCAACTAGCCAATGAGCCAACACAAGGTCCCTTCCAGCTCCAAAATTTCATAGTTTTATGAATTGTTTCCAGAAGAAAACCAAAGGAACTCCATAAACCTGAGGTTATAGGCTCTAGAGCATGTACACATGGGCAACTTTAGAATATCCTTCTTAGGTGATTTTAAAGAAAATGGAGTGGAAGAAATATCTTGGGGGGTAGTTTAAGCAGGAACTTTTCTTTTTAAAAGTTTTAACTCTTGGGCCCACCCTGCATCAAATCAAACATACTAGGATGCATGCACATTACACATCAAATATAGTTGTTTGGCTATAGAAAGATTTAGAAAGTATTTTGCTATTGAAATTATTCGGTTATAGGTAGTTCATTTAATCTACGATTGGCTACAGTTTCTTGCCTTTTACCATGCATTCTTGGGAATTCTTGTGATGTGAAAAAAAAATTGTTCTATAGCTTGTATTTACGTGTAGTGGGATTTATGTGAATGTTTAAGTCATCAATAAGGCTGATGTAGAGCACAATCATAGCATTGCCTTAGCCTCAGTTCCTTGTCTATTGGTTCTCAGCCATTATCCATTAGCAGGTGTTACAAGAAAATTATTGTTAAGTGGAGTCAAACTATAGCTATATTAAAATCATTTTCACTCATTTGCTTTCCAATATTTTTCTGACATAGGGTGAGGGTGGGATTTTAGTAAGCACATGAGGAACACACGTTTGATGCCATCCATAATGTGAGTTGAGGTTGGAAGAAAAGTTAAGAATTACTGCTCTGATCATTTTGTGTGAAATGTCATTTCTTTTCTAAATCATAAGTTTCTTGAGGAAAAATGCAATAAGCTCATGGTGCAATACGCTACTGAACACAAGGGCTTTAAGAAATAGTTCTTGGCTGGATTGATACAAAATACTCCAGGTGTAGCCATGTTGCAAATGGCACTGTTGTCCCAACTTTCTCCAGGAAAAGCAGCGCAGGTCACGAGGATTTTATACATCACTCCACTAGGACCTGTGAGATAGGTCAGGAATTTCTGATTAGCCCTGTTTTACAGGGGTCACGTGAGGCCCAGGGCAGACAAGGATGGCACCCAGTGAGGGTGCTGAGAAGGACCCCAAGCCTCCGTTGAAGTTGGTCTGGGGTCTTTTGCAGCAGCATGAGCACTGCATGTGATTTCTGCCCAAGCATCCGCGGGTCCTTCCCTGCCTCTCAACCATCACTTCCTGGGACCTGATACCCTCTGGACAACTCATAGTAAGAGGCTCAACCCTCTGAACTGTGTGAGTTGCAATAGAGGCTTTCCCTGGGTCCCAGGAAAGGTCCTTCAGACCTGGTGATGATTGTGAACCTACCAGTGGCTTCAGCCTCCCTCCTACCCCACTGGGGACAGCACCTCCCCCCACCACTCTGCAATGAAGAGGTCAAGATGACTTCGCCTTTCCTCTCTCTCTCTCTCAGGGATCTTTCAGGACCCGAAGCCACCAGGCCCATAAATCCTCCTCAGTGCGCTCAAAATGTTGAGCTCCTGCAGGTGCTGAAGATAAAGAAAGAAGGCGGGACCTGCCCCACCGTGTCCTCCCCGCTGACAGCCCGGAGGCCACTTACACTGCCTGGGGTTTGTTTTTGAATCTTGTCTGGCCTCCCTCCTCTCTGAGTCGTGTCCTCCCAAACACATTTCCCAGCCCTGGGTTGGCGCATCCTTCCTTTCCCCTCTGCACGCATCCTTCTCCCATCTCTTGCCCTCTCCAGAGGCCAAACCTCGGTCAGGTGGAGAAGTGCTGACCTCTAAAAGTGTGAGGCTCTGGCCTGACGGCAGGGACGACGAAGCCGCAGCCTCAGGGAGGCCCGGCACCGTGGAGGCTGCGTGGTTTAAAGGAATCTTTCTGCACACTCGTCCCAAGGCCCAAGGCTCTTCTATCCATATCGGACGGAGAGTCCCCTGATCCCAGTCTCTCTTCTCTTCTTGTCTTATTCTTTCTTTCCCATCCGTGGCACCGTTTTCACGGACCCAGGTCCTGACGGGCACCTGACCGGCAACATATGGGAGAGAGCCTTGAGCTGGCCCCACCCTGCAAAGGGGAAGGTGGGGGGTGGTAGCTTACCTGGACAGTCCATTAGGACAGACCCCAAGTTTGCCTCAAGGGTGGGTGTGAAACTAAAAATGGGGGCTTGGGGGAGGAAAGGCCTGGAGTGAGCCCACATTCGGCTCCTGGTTTAGGCCATTTCTGTGATGCCTAATATGACCCAGTAACCCCGCACGTGCCACAGAGGTGCTGACCAACATTCTACTACCTTTAGGTGATAATTTTACAGCGCACCGTAATCAGGGCCCTCTCAGGGATTTTATGCCTAGACCCTAAAAATAGCCACCCTCCCCCATTTGACCCTGCTTTTCCACCAACTGTGAATGTCCTTATACCCTTTCAAATCACGTGCTCATTTTTCCCAAAAGGGTGCTGGTACTTATGACTATCTCCTGTGTGCCCAGCACTGGTTACAGATATCAACCTCATCTGATCCCGACAGCATACTCAGAGACAGGTCACGTTGTCTCCATTTTGCGATGAGGAGGCAGTGCTCAGGGAGATGAAATTCTTGTCCAAGGAGAGGGCCCGTCTATCAGGTGGGAGACCCCCTCCACCTGGGGCCAGCCTGCACCTCTGGAGGTCAGCTCTGGGAGGTGGCGCGGTATGCCCAGTGAGGGTGACAACAAGGATGAAAGCATTTTACGTTAGCATGGCACTCTGTAGCAATGCTCCTCAGCTCGGAATTGGGGGCATGAACTGAGTCAAAGAGGAGATGCATCTCCCCTTCCCTCCCCCAGCCCCAAATCACCATGGCTGGCAGCAGGGATGGTGGGAGGCCACCCTCATAGAGGCTGCCCAGGGCTCCCAGTGCCCTGCCCTGGGTGCACTGCCCTCGGGCCTGCCTCAGGCCAGGGCTGGAGCAGAAGGGGTCAGCTGGGAAGAAGGACATTCCATCCTGCCACCGCCTGAATGAAGGCCAGGCTGCAGGGCTGTGAGACTTGGAGCCGGGGTTTAGGATGATAAATTGGATGTGGAGGCCATACCTGGCTTCAGGGGGGGACGGGTAGTGGACAGAAGTCAAATATACCCCATTTGTTTTCTTCTTGTTTCTATGAGACGAATGTGGTTTTTTGGAGGTTAATTTCTTTACCTCCACCCAACAAGCAGATACCACTTGCCCACCCTGCTCTCTTTCCTCCCTCTGCTTTCTCCCTGTCTCCACAGGCTGCCTGTAGTGTGGAGGCTTGTGAAGGCTCCTCTCAGCCACAGGACTGCCCGGGCTTCTCCTGGCTCTAAGCAGCCCCTCCAGGCTTCTTCCCCTCAGGGAGCACAGACCAGGGCCAAGGTCCTGCCCGCACAGACTGGCCGTGCCATTCCGGGTCTCTGTCCCCTTATTTGGATGATGAAGTGGCACCTGGAGCCCTCTGGCCAGAGCATTCAAGAACCATGTCTTACATTTAGGCCACGACCTTTGCCACTCTCAAAAAAAAGAAGCAAGCAAGGGTCTGGGTGCTGCAGAGAAGGCATCCCAGCTGAGAGCCTGGGTCGTCCAAGATGGCCTGGGCATTGCAAGGGGATGTGCTCAGTGGGCAGTGCTGGACATCTTCCCACCCATCACCCCCACCCAACATTATAGGGGAAGCCCTGCACCTCGTAGAACATTCTTCACTTTAAGAAAGGCTTCCAGGCATTCACTTGCCTCCCGACCCTCTGAGGTAAGACCAGGTGGGATTTTTGTTCTGTCTTCTTCTAGGGCAGCCCCTCAGCTGGTCAGGGAGAGGCTGCTTCCCTGCAGCTCTCCTGCCAGCCTTGTCCTGTGGGAAAACCTTGAGTAGGCAGGACACCAAGGATTGGTATTTAGGCAACCCAGAAATAACAATCAGACCAAACCCCAGACCCCTCCTGAAGTTTGCAGTCCCCAAATGCACCCGTGTGAGGGGCAAACAGACGTGTCACACCCCTCCTAAATGCACAAAGGAGCCAGGCCCCTTCAATCGATCACAGCTCGGACGTGCACAGGGTCTTTTCTGCTTCTGTGGGTCAAGCTGATGGTTGGGGGGGAGGATGGGGGGCATTTAGAAAGTTAAAGGAGGCTTTTGTGAAGAGTGGCAAACGCAGCCCTTCACAGGGCAGAGAGACCCTGCTGTCCTGTCCACCGCCATATCTGCTGCACCACCGCCTAGGACTGTGCCAGGATGTGCAGGAAATATTTGTGGAATAAATGAAGTGATGGGGCTGCTCCATCTCTGGGGATCAGTGAAGGAGAAGGACAAAGAGAAGGCTACAAGGCCGGAGGTTTGGATTTGGCAGGTAGCTCTCCCTTTTGCTCCTCCAGTGACAGCAGCAGAAATCCAGTCTGGGGCATGGATTGCTAGAGACCCAAGGAAGTGATGGTGTAAACACCTGCCTTTCCTGAAACCCCACGAACACCCTGGCACCAGGGCCCAGCTCCTCTTTGTGCAGTGCTGGCACATTGAAGGGCTCTGGGGTGGGGGATCCCTGCTTCAGTACAGACACTGCCTGGCATGGCTTAGTGGGTGGTTGAAACTGGGGTAGAGGGGAGCAGATGTAGCTCAAATGGTTGAGCACCTGCTTCCCAAGTACGAGGTCCCAGGTTCAATCCTCAATACCTCCTAAAAACAAAACAAAACAAAAAAACTGGGGTAGGGGTGAGGTAAGATGAAAATCCCAACTTTCTCTCTTGTCTCCAGCCCCAAATCCCAACAGACCCTTGATTGGGTGACAATGGCCCATCTTAACTATTTCCCACTAAGAATGACATGAATTTTGCTTTCTTCTTCCTTCTGGCTGAGCCAGAGAGGAGGCCAGCAGGACTTCATAGCATGGGGAAGGGGAGATGGGGAGAAAGACTCTGTCACAGTGCTGACAAGAAGGTTGAACAAACAGGCATCCTTAATGAAAAAGGAAATGACTGGAGGGCTCTTGTCAGCCACCTTCTGGAAGCCTCCTTCCTCTTCCTTGCCCACACTGCTCCTCTGACCGCTTCAAAGACACTCCACCATGCTCTGACAGGTGGCCTCAGCTCTGCGGCTCCCAAGAGGTCACAAGAGGAGAGGCATTGTCAGGCTAAAGAATTGAGCAACATGGAAAAGTCAGTGGAAAGAAAACATGTTTTCATCACAGCAAGATCAAGAAACGGGTTTTTGGGTCTTATACCAACCTCCTCATTTTTCAAGTGAGAAATCACGTTCAGAGGGGACACAGACCTGCCCACATCACCATAGCTAGAGAAGGACAACTCAGGGGCATGGAAAGTGCCCTGGCCTTGGAGACAGAGGAACTGCTGTGTCCCTCACCCTCCGAGGATCAGAGCAAAACTGGGAATGGGACCTCAATGCCAGGGGGTTCTTGTGAGCCGCAATGAGATTGCTTATGTGAAAATACTTTGTAGACGGAAGAATGAAATTAGGGCAGGGACTAGAACCCAGATCTCCTTAGCGTCCCCACCCCCGGCCAGCCCCACACATGCACTCAACAAGCAGATCACCTGATTTGGCAGGCATGGCCCCGATGGCATGCAGATTTGTTTCCCACGCTACAGAGGCCAGTCTCTGCTACCACATCCTTTCTCTCTGGCTTGTGGGTCCTGCTATCTGCTGAGAGGGTCAGCACAGAAACACTCCCCCCCACCCTTGTCAAAGAGCTCTGACCACTAATGGCTGGGCCTCTGCGAGCCGCTCTGATGCCTTTGTGTGATGAGGAAAAGGGAACTGCATGGGCAGCAGGCCTCAGCAAGTCAAAGCCCTTTCCTCCAGGCTGTGCTCCTGGGCCCACTCTGCGAAGGAGCATGGGCAGCTTCCAGGTCTGGTGCCTTTGTGCAGTGCCCAACCTGGATAACCATATTTGGAGGTACTGACCAATCTCACCAACATACTATTCTTCTAACAATGCTAATTTTTTGTGATAAGGAAACATGGTCAAACAGTACCAGTCCTGGACTAGGAGTTAGAAGATGTGGAATCTAGTCTCACAATACTACTTTTGAGCTGGGTTCCCTTGAGGAAGTAACTCAGCCTCCCAGAATCTCAGTTTCACCATCTGTCAAATGAGAGCAACAATCATTATCTTGAGGGTGCAAATGAGATAATAGTATGGAGAGCTTTGTAAAGTGGAAAACAGGTCGAGTGTAAAGGATTAACATCATTATTATCATTATTATACATTCTAACATTTTGAAAATAAGTTAATGAGCAGATGTAGCTCAGTGGTTGAATGCCTGCTTCCCATGTATGAGGTCTTAGGTTCAATTCCCGGTACCTCCTAAAAATATATATAAGTTTATTGCTAAGATGGTATAATGGTAATATTGAAAATTTTTTGAAAAAAAATATTAAAAGATCCTCTCTGATGGAACCAAGCAAATATTCCCCTCTCTGCATGTGCATGCCTGTTTTCACATCATATCTACCCTTAAGCATATTCTTGTAGTTCAAGTAGCTCCAAATAAAAATGCAGGGAGTAGGAATATGGCGAGCACCGGGGAGGAAAGTCTGCAGGAGGGTTTCTCTGAGGGAAGGCTGTCTTGGCTCTATGAGAGCCAAGAGCAAAGGCAGTTGCCCCCCCCAACTTCATTAGTTCACACCCTGTGGAGAGGCAACTTGAAAGGCAGAGCTGAGAAGCACATAATGGATTTGTGAGGTTTAATACCGACAGCCGACAAAAGTCTAATGAAAATCCAGGGCAGGATCCTCCCAAGAGGGCTGTGTCACTGTGGAATAAAAATGAAAGAGCCGGAGGAGGGTTCCTGGGAGGAATTTCCTCCCATGCTCAGTGTTTATAGGTAGAGATTTTGTGTACTTGTGTACCAGTTTAAAATATATGTGGTGTGAAAATTAGCTCTCCAATAAAAAAATAAATAAATAACAGAGCTCCTACATGGCCTTCTTAGAAATTATTTATTCAAGTAGGATAAAATGTTTTAGCGGGCTTTGGTGTCTGCAAGAAGTGTTAATTAAAGATTTCCTGCCTGCTTTGAGAGTAGGTGGCACTTCCATTTAGAGACCAGCAACGCCCTGGCTCCTCAGTCTGTCCTCTGCTCAGTTTTCGTTCTATTCATCTGGTTTGGTAGTGGGATTCCGTGCGAGCTGGACCCCATTCAAGGAAGGGAGAAGCAAATTGCTGTTCACCCGGGGACCATGTTTGCCCAGGAAAACAGGGTGTCAGAGAGAGCCGGAAACAAACCAGAGGACTCCCTTTCTGAGATCTGTAAAACGTGCTGAGACTGGCCTGCAAAAAGAGGCTGAGGGCTCCGCACGATTCAAAGGGTGAAAGCCCTGCTGCCAAAGGAGCCCTGGCTTTGTTTCCACAAAAGCCCAGGGCTGCCCCCCGGCCTCATTTCCCCACCTCCCTCTTTCTCACAGGCAGTTTCCCTGAAGTGAAAAAAACTATAATACATTTGCTCCTTCAAAAGCGATTTTTAAAATGCATGAAACTCAGGAATGGAATGCCACCCAGCCCTGCTCTGCGCCGTGCCCGTGTCAGGACGGCCAGGCCCAGCAAGGCCCCCCTTCAGCCTCGGAGGCGGCGCCTGTTTAGATGCCAAATGCCCCCACCTCCGCTTTTTTTTTCTTTTTCTTTTTCTTTCTTTCTTTCTTTTTTTTTTTTTTTTTTTACCTCCTGGCACAAATAAGGAGCTGTGGCTTGCTCATGTCTCTCCCAGCACTGAGACCCACTTTAGACGCACACAATGTCACCCAAGCAAATAGATCCACATAGGGTTTTGCATGGGGTGCGGGGCGGGGGGTGCTGTCAGGAGGGCCAACAGGTCTGGCTTCGCATTTCCAAAAGGATTTTTTCAGATGCTGCCCTCAAACTTACCCACCTTTGCTCCCCACCGTGCCCCCTTTCCCTTTGTTTTTCTTCTGCCTTTCTTGCCTTCTTCCCCTCTCCGTCTCCACCTTTCCTCCTTTTGACACCATCTCAGAAGGAATGGATATAAGCAGTCATATTTTTACGGGTGTTAAAAGCCTTAATTTGTTCAATGTAAACATTTCAAATCCACTGTAATTTTTGAAACCTTGGCTTTGGCATTTCTTTTTTAAAAATTGTCAAAACATATACTATTAACATGGCCTTAGGAGTTATTACTGCCGTGTCAGTATTATAACATGTTCGCATTTTACGTTTGTGAGGGACCAGGAGAGATGAGGAGGAAAGCGAGGTGAGGAGCTGGTACTAGGCTGCAAAGGGTGACAACATGTGCCAACAGAAATGAGTGACACTGTAGTTCTTGCCTCTCCATTATTCTCTCACTGGCCATAGCTTACTTTTGTGAGTCCAACATTTTCCACTGCTTTGGGGAAATAAAAGTAAGCAATAGCTTGTAAAATTTAGAAGCTTAAGTGCACACAAAGAAAAAAAACAACCAAGAAAACAGCAAGCTGGTGAGTTTTTGTGAAACCCACTGCCTAGCAGGGAGGGGAATTTTCCTCTCAGGTCACAGTGGCGTAGGCAGTCGTCTTCAACTTTGAATCACAAACAGCCTCCCAAGGCAGAGTTAGCCCTGGGGAGGGGGGACTCCCAACCCCCCCCCAAGCCTCCTGCCCACCAACACCTCCTTCTTGAACTCACCGTCCCCCTTGTAGGAGGTGGGACACCACTCAGATAACCTCAGAGGGATTCCTCGGGTGAGTGGGTCCATGGCAGGGAGGCTGAGCTGGGAGCCTTGTCCAGGGAGCCCAGGATGGTGTTTGCCTGGAGGATCATGGCCCACAGCTATAAAAGTCATCATTCAGGAAGAACCATGGGGTGGGGGCGGGGTGCAGGGAGGAAGATGAGGGAGGGGTATGGGTCGGATATTTTTTGGAGCCCATTCATATCATTCCACTTTTGGCAAGATGAAATGATTCCTAACCCTCAATCCTTTCCCATCTTCCTTCCCCACTCATTTTGCCCATTTCCCTTCATTTTCTTCTCCCTTTCTTTCCATTTCTCCCTTTCCTTCTCCACCTTCTGCCTCACAGAGTAAGCATCACCATATTAGAAAGAGCTGCTACTTAGCCGATGGCGTTTTAAGGGCTAATGCGTTAAATCTTTGGATCCTCACATCACCCATATGAGATAGGGGTGATTGTGCCCATGTTGCAAATGGGGATGCAGAGTCTTCAGGAGGCTAAGTAACATGCCCCAGGTCACACAGCTAGAAAATGGGACAAATGGATCTGAACCCCAGGGGCCTGGCTTCAGAGTCCAGGCTTGTCACCGAGTCGCTGTATTTTTTGCTAATTCTTCCCCCTCCTTCCCTCATTCCTCTTCCAACTCTTCCTCTTTCCCTTCCTTTTCTAAGGCAGTAGATCTGGTGGTAATGGTGCTATCAGGGAAAGGGGGAGAAGTTGGACTGACTGGGAGAGAAAGACGGCAGCCAGCCTCAAGCTCTGGCCATGGCATTCATGGAGACCTTTGTGTTTATTTCTTGTCTGCCTTTTCCAAAATGCCTGGGTTTCAGTGCTGGAAGGGACCTCAGTGATCAAACCCTTCATAACATACAGAAGAAAACAGGTCTGGAGGCATCACGTGATGTGCCTGAAGTCACAAAGCTGGCTAGTGGCAGAGGCCAGAACCTGGAAGCGGCCTCCTAATTCTGAGATTCTTTCGGCTCAGGCCTTTTTTTTTTGGTAAAATGATATATGATATATAGATATATATGCATATATGTGCATTTGCTTACCTAAATGTGTTTTTTTTTATATATATATTTTAAAAGATGCTTAGATTACATAAATGTTACACAAAAATTACAGGGATTCCCATGTCCCCCACCTCCCACACCTCCCATAACATCCCACACAAACATCCTTCATTAGTGTGGCACATCACCTGCAATGGATATACACATCCTGGGGCCTTGCCACTAAGCATGGACCATAGTTCACATGGTAGACCACACTCTCTCCCACACAGTTCTGCATGGTATATGCTGATGTAAAATGGCCTATATCCATCACCACAACATCACCCAGGACAATCCCCAAGTCCTAAAAAAGCCCCTGTATTACAACTACACATCCCCTCCCCGCCCCGAAAGCGTCTAGTGGCCACTGGCTTCACCTCACTGTTATAATTTCTTCCATTGCTTGAATCTCAATATGTCTACAACAGAATACCATTAAGTCCACTCTAGTCCATAGCTCCTCCCCCAATCATGAGGGGACTAGGATGGTGATGTCCACTAGGTTTACTTATCCAGGATCATTACCAACTCCAGGACTCCGCTAAAGCCCCACCAGAAGCCTGTACCACCCAGTTATGTTCTTACTTATACTGAATCTGTTGTGTCTGCAAGTAAAGCGACCTGGACTTCATTCCTAGGGCTGAGCTGTGGGAGCCTTAGGGGCCCCTAAAATGAGGACAAGTCTTAGGGCCATAATCGAGTGGTCTGGGCTTAGTCTTCTCAGAGTTATTAGGAGAAGAAGACAAGAGAGGGATATAAATGGGTGAGGAGCGACCTGTGGAGATGCAAGGGGGCAGTGGGTGGAATGTAGGTGGCCAGAAAATAAAACGTACTCTCTGAAGAGTTAGGTGCTGTCTGTGTTGAGAGCCACGATCAAGTCGGAAATCAGGGGCCAGTACAGCAAAGCCTCTGCCAGTGGCTTAGGGATTTATTTCATCCTTTCTGAAAGAGTCAGCTCTTCTTCTTCTACAAGGGGCATGGCCAGGTATTTGGAATGCTCTAGGGACTGCACTGAGTTGGTTGAGGATTTGGGGCAGACAGTATGGGCAGGATCTTGGAGATGGCTCTCTGGGCCGCAGTTTCCCCAAGGATGATCTAGGGATAATATTTTCACCTTGTTGGCCTCATGGAGCTGCTGTGAGGGTCAAAAGAGAAAATGGATGGGGAAGTAGTAATTAGTAAAAAATTCCGCACAAAGTTACACTGGTCTTGCTGCCCCATGTTCTTAGTCTCATTTTGCACAGTGGCTTTATATCACCCACATTGCTGAGTTATTGTAAGGACCAAATAAGATTGAAAATCGTATGTTCATCAGAAAGCAGGAGATTTGCTTGCACTTTGAATCTCCACAATTCCCAGATACAGAGAAGATGCTCAAGATATATGTATTAATTAAATGGGTGTTGAACGTGAAGGTCTTATCAAAAATTAAACGTAAAGGGCAAGGTAATGGTTGTGATCAGATCATGGGATTTTAGAACTAGAAAGAGAATTAGAGACATCTTCCAAGCCTTAATTCTTAGCAAAGAAATCTGGGGTCCAGAGAGCTCCAGTGGCTCACCCAGGCCGGGACTAGAACTCAGCTGTCTCCCCACTCGGGTCTGGCATCCCTGGAGCAGAGCCAGGACCTTCCATTCAGATGCAGCAGGAGGGTGAGTCCGAGGACAGGAGGGCTGGTCCTGCCTGAGAGACTTCAGTGGACTTCTCATGCTGTCTTAGAGAAACTTTCAAAGTCCAGTGTTAAGGAAAAGTTTCCAACAATGACACGGTACTTTAGGATCGCAGGTTGTAGAGGGAGACAGTCCTAGGCTTGAATCATGGCCAGCTACTTACTAGCTGTGTGACCTGGGATACGTTGCCTAACCTCTCTGGGCCAAGTTTCTTCATCTTTAAAATGGGGCTATCGTGGGATTGTTGAGAGGAATAAATGCAATACAGACACAGGGTGTCTTGGTGCCGAGCTTGGCATCAGGTACGTGCTCATTAAACAGTAGTGGTGGGGTAGCTGTTGCCACCCTGATCCACCAGAGGGAAGAGATTTTGTTCCCCTTTTTATCCTTAGCACCCAGCACTGTGCTTGGCACATAGGAGCTCAATAAATATTTGTTGAACAAATAACTGTATAAATAATATTGACTTCTGCCCTTACTCCCCCTCTGTAAATCCTCAACCCAACAGCTGGAGTAATTCAGCTAAAAAGGTAGGCTCGTATCTCTTTTCTGATCTAAGTCTTTGGCTTCTGTTTTAGTTCCTCGGCTGTGAAAATGAATGCCATACAGTGGGTTGGCTTAACAGCAGGAATTTAGTGGCTCACAGTTTCGGAGGCTAGAAGGCACACTTGCTCCTGGGGAGGTAACTCCCAGCTGGTCAGCAATCCTTGGCAATGCACATGGCAGTGTCTTCTTTCTCTTCCGGTTCTATTAGCTTCCGGCTCTGGCTGCTCCCCATGGCTTCTCCTTCTGTGTTCAGTTTCCTGTGCTTATAAGGACTTCAGCCCTGTTGGATCAAGGCCACCCTCACTCAGTTTGGGCACACCTTAACTGCTTCTTCGAAGGTCCTGTTTACAAATGGGTTCACACCCACAGAACGGGGGCTTGGGACCTGAACATGCCTTTTGTGGGGGACATGATTCCTTCTCCAACAGTTTCCAACTTGCTTGGAGTAAAAAAGCCCTCCCAGCCCACGCGTGGTTGCCACTGTCCTCTCTACAGCGGCCATGGAACACAGCACCTCTGACCTCCCCTCCCACTGCCTTGCCCACTGAGTGCTCACCACACTCCTGGCACCGTGGCCCCCTCCGTGCAGTTCCATGAACACACCAGACTTTGCACTGCTGTTCCTCAGCCTTCTGCCAGGTTTCCACTTGGCTTCCTCACTCGCGTTTCTCCAGCCTGGACTCTAACGTCACCTTCTAAGCACCTGCCGTACGTGAAACTGCATCCCTACCTCCACACTCCCCCTACGTTGCTTTTCTTCCTAACACTTGCCACGCGCATACTATGTATTTTATTTATATACTTGCCTTGATAATTATTGGCCTCCATCTTTAGAATAATAGCTCTATGAGCTGGGATTAATATAATTTTTTTGGTCTGTTTTGTTCTCTGCTGTTTACAAGGTGCCTCGAGTGGTTCCTGGCATGTGGTAGGTGCTCAGTAAATAATTGTTGAATAAATAAATAAATAGCAGCTGTGGGGTTTCTTACATGGCAAAAATTGTGGAATAAAGCATGGGGTGATTTGGGAGGTACTGAGTTGCTCATCACAGACATGATCCAAAGGTTCTGGAATTCCACCCATCAGAGATACTGTTGAGTGATAGCTATGCTGGAAGAGACCAGAGGACCCCTTGGAAGGTACTTCTAACGTTCTCACTCTGCACCCAAAGAGGGGGTCTGCATGGGCTGTACTAGGACCACTGAAGCCCAGATGTCCCAGGAGCAGTGGTGAGGACGTGGCTTACCCCTGCACTCATCCCTCTTTCCCAGTCAGTATTCAGGTAGTGACTTGCTACCAAATCCTGAAGTGACGAATTTGTGCATCACTCTGACTGGGTGGGCGATGGCCAGCTTGGACCCATTGACACTAGGGTCAGGCCCTGAGGAGCAGGGTCAGTGACAGTGAAGAGGACCCAGGAACTCTACTGCAGGAATTTATCCCAAGGAAGTGACCACAGATGTGGCCACAGAATGTCCACAGCAGCCCTATTCGTCATGTCTCAAAACGCGAAGCCATCGAAATGTCCAACAATGGATGGTAGCAACATTAAAAACGGAACTCTACAGGCCCTACAAATGATGTAGAGAACACATAATCATATGGAACTATGTCCATGATTTATTAAGGAAAAGCAAATGACAAAACTAAATGCACATATATAAGCCTAGAAGGAGAGTCACCAAAATACTAATGAATCTTGCTAATAATAATTTTTAACATGATTTTTGTTTTCTCTTTGTTCTTTTCTATATTTTCCAAGCTTTTCATAACAAACTTTAATCTTGTAATCATTAAAATGATAACTACAATGTTTTTAGTTTCTAAAAGCAGAAAAGAAACTCTATTCAGTTTTAAGTAGGTTGCAGTTGAATTGCTGACTTCCAGGTCATCTTTTGCTTTTTTATTATTTACTTTAGTATTCTAGGGAAGGGGAATCCTTTCTTCGTGGTAAATAAATAATGCTTTTAAGGGATACATTAAATAAATAAAGACATAAAGATTCTAAATGTAGTTGGTATTTGATTTGAAATAGTACTGGTCTCTTTGAATACCTGTTGACCTAGAAATTAGAGTGAAAATAAGATATAAAAATGAGAAGTAGCCTGGTTAGCAGAAAGAACACAGGGCTGAGAGTCAGTCCTGCATTACAGACCTAGAATCACACTCCCAATTGGAAAAAACTCAGAACTTCCTATTTAAGAAACACCCCATCCCATCAGTAACCTAAATTCCACCCACAGCATCTTCCTGGCTCAGCCACCAGGGTGCTGATTCTGCCACCCGCCTTCTCAAGGCCAGTGAAATAAAGGGTTGGGATGAGGGAGAACTACAGATCCTTTACCAAGCACAGATTCCGGGATGCAGAAGGGGTAAGGGAGGTGGCGCCCAAAAGGCTTCCTCACAGTTTTAGGCAGGACTGTCCTGGCCAAATATTTTGCTGAGGGTCTGGCTCCCTCGTGTTTAAGATGGACGCTGTTGCTGACCAGTGATGGGTGCCAGTAGCTAAATCTTGGTTATCCTAGGCTGGGGCTTCCTTCTGCCAGCCCTCCTGCCCTTTAACCTCTTCCTCAGCCCTTCCCAAAGGCAGTGTCTTCTGCCATGATGCCCGGATGGAGAGCTGCCTTTGGATCAGCCCATCTGTTCACATTTCTCTCTCTCTGGCTTAGCATCTATGGTTGTTCTCTACACCCCAAGTCAGAGAACCAACAATGCCTTGGGAGGCGGATGTGGCTCAAATGGTTGGGCGTCTGTCTCCCATATGGAAGGACCTGGGTTCGATCCCTGGGACCTCCTGGTAAAAGAAAAAAGAAAAAATATAGAAGGCATGTGAGCTCCCAAGCCCTGCGCATGGGCACACAGCAAGATGATGACCTAGCAGGAGAGTGACACAAGGGAGAGCCAAGACAAGATGCACTGAAAAACCAGGAACTGAGGTGGCGCAGGTAGCAGAACGCCTCTTTCCCACGTCAGAGGTTCCCAGGATTGAATCCTGGTGAAGACAGGAGGAGAAGGTTGAGAAGAGAGGGCAAGAAACAGACACAGAGAATTGCCCAGCAAATGGACACAAAACAGCAAAAACGAGGGGTGGAGGTGGGGGGGGCGGTTAAAATGGATTTTTTTTGAAAAGTAAAATAAATCTTTTAAAAAAACAAATGAGGGAAACGGATGTGGCTCAAAAGGTTCGGCGTCCGTCTACCATATGGAGAGACCAGGGTTCGATCCCCGGTACCTCCTGGTAAAAAAAAAAAAAAAATTAAAAAATAAAAAATAAAAATAAAAATAAAAAAACAAATGAAACAATGCCTTGGCACATTTCTGCAGGAATCCACTTCTCCCTAACCTCCTGTCCTGGAATGCTCGGGTCTTTCAAGAGTCATGGGAGCAGGGACATTGGGATGAAGCCAGTTGGAGAGCACCTTTGGGGGCTGCAGACATCACCAGAAGACCCCAAGATTGGCCACAGACAGACACAGCCACTGGCATTTCCCATGGAGATACCTCAGGGTTTCCCTTTGGCCTTTCTCCTTATCCATTCAGTCATTCATTCACTTTTTCATCTATTCATTTTTAGTAATAACAAGCATTTATCTAAAAGTGCTACTATGTGATTGACTCCATCTAAGCCCTTAACATGCATCATCTTTAATTCCCCAACAACCGTTCCAGGTAGATATAGTTATCTTCATTTACTAAAGGAGAAGACAGCTTCAGAGAGGACAAGTAACTTGCCCCAGGTCACAAAGCTAGGTAGAGATAAAACCAGAATTTAAATTTAGGTCTGATGGCCTCATAAATCTATGTTCTTTCCACTTCCTGCTGAAACAAATGCCCATCAGGCCTACCACGTGGATGGGGAAGACAGAAGGAGGCACTTGCCAACCAGGACCCCCAGTGCTCCAGTGGTTGCTTTCCATGGTTTAAGGCTGTCTCCCTTGGGAAAAGCCTTTCCAAAATCATGCTCACAAGCACCCTGAAGCCATGAGTTCAACTGCTGGGGGAAAGTGCTTAGCAGTGGATCAACTGCTAGCCTCCTGTGCCAGGCAATTTAATGACCAAAATGAAGTCAGTTAGGATTGCCCATCATGGTCTAATCCATCATTCAGTGGTTGACCAGTGAAAAATGATGACTTCAAGCCAGTGGTTCTCAAGAGGGGACGGTTTTACCACCCACCCATCCACACCCACACCAATGTCTGAAGAGATTTTGGGTTGTCTTAACCGGGGAGAGGGTACCACTTATAGCTAGTGCATAGGGGTCAGGGATGTTGATAAACATCCTATAATGCATCAAACAGCACCCACAACAAAGAATTATCTAGCCCAAAATGTCAATATTTCAGAGGCTGAGAAACCCTGCTCCAAACATGCAATCAAGAGGGACTTGACCCAACTGAAGATGAACCAAATATGAGAAAGAGCAGTTATTTTATTCCTGGGAAATTGTTTCTAGAGCTAATAATTAAGCCATGAACAAGAGAATCCACGTCCTGTTAGGCTAGTCAGTAGGCATTGTACATCTTTTTCAGTTTGCCTTATTTGAGAGTGGCCCAGGAAATTTACTACGGGTTAAAATCAGGAATGGAAAATTTAACCTCTAAAAGGAAAACAAACAGAAAATGAAAAGTATGTGTAATAATGGAAGTTCATGTGCAAATTTTAGTGGAGCATATTCTTTTCAATAAGGTTACTCCCTTCCCACACCCCTCTCCTCCAGGCCATGAGTATGTACATAGCTGCCCATGGTAACTGGGTAAGGGGAGAGCTGGGATTCAAATCCAGAAGGATGGAATTCAAATTCTACCTCTACCAACTAACTAGGTGTGGAGACCTGAGCGAATCAATTACCTTCACTAAGCTTTAGTTTCTCCATCAGTAAAGGGGGGTTATGCCTGTGTCCCACAGGGCTATGGGGTTGTCACAAAGTAACTTATAGAAAAGTACTTGGCAAAATTACAGAGTGCACCCTAATTGCACACTAAACGACGACGGCACCCACGAAGGACTCTCCTCTGCAGGGCATGTGGGTTCTTATTAGATTCTTGCCCTTTATCAGTGCCATTGTAAACCTGCTCCTGGGTCTTAGCCTATTTCTTATGCTGCACTGGAGGGATATTCTCTCTATGACAAAACTGAAGCATTGAACCCAACTCACTTTATTCATCACCCAAAGGAGATTATTGCTTCTGAGAGGACAACATATCCCATTGCAATGAGAAAGCTTAGCATGATTAGGCAGGCAGCATTTATGATCCAGCTTTTCATTTTCCAAGTGATGAAACTCATAACATCATCCAATGCTTTCCGTCCTGCAATAGTTCTTGCCGCAGTGATCCAGACTAAAATTGCCATTGAACTCTAGCCTGCGCTTGTCTTTCTTCAACTTAACAAGATGCTGGATTCTTACTTTCAAAATCAACACAATCTCAAGGGTTCAAAAAGATTTTAAATAGAATATGCCATCCTTTGCTTACAAGTAGGGCTTTGGGTATGAAATAGGTGATCTGTGAGTGTACAGATGTTGTTTATTAGCTTTTATCTGATGATCTCAAAGCGCTCTTAGCGATTCTGACACATATGGTTTCTCATAATCGCACCCCCACTGCTTGCCTGTAAAGGTTTGTTATGCATAGCAGAATTATTTTGAGGACGGATGATCTCTATATTGTGATGTGCTGGGAGTTCCCGAGAATTGAAACTGCTGTGACTAAACTCTCCATGAACAGAGCAAATGAGAGAATAAAAATAAATGATTTTATCATTCAGGCCAGCCGAATCACATTTGATTTTCCATTTCACTTTAGTGAGAAGGTTATCGGCCTTGAGGATGCTTCCCCAACAAATATATGTCATTTTTGTTTTAAGCTCGGCCCTTACTCTATCCCAGCATTCAGTGAGGCCAACCATCCTCTCTGCCTTAGGCGGCTGCTGAAGGAAGGCATCTCAAAGCGTCTCTCTGGTTCTATGGGCAGAAGCTTACTGAGGGGCCTCTTCTCAAACACAGAGACGAAAAGAAAGCTGGGTTGCAAGAAGTGGTGGAGGTAGATCTGCGCCCAGGTCTCTGACCTCTGGGCCAGGGGTCAGCAAAGCAGGTCCCACAGGCCAAATCCAGGCTGCCCCTGCTTTTGTGAATCAAGTTTTACTGGAACATGGCCATACTCCTTTGTTTAGGTACCGTCCGTGGCTGCTTTTGCGTTACAGTGGCAGAGTCAAGAAGTTGCGATAGAGACTGCAATGCCCACAAAGCCTCAACTATTTACCATCTGGTCCTTCATAGAAAAAAGCTCATGGGCTCCTCTTGAACCACTGGGTTATCGTTCGAGGGGCCCTGGTGGTAAATACTTTTGGCATATAAAGGGGAACAAAAAAAATATAAATGTCAGGGCCACTGCTTCAAGAATCGCTCAGTGTCATTACGTGAAAATAGTTAATCACCGGTACAAGAGTTAGATGATGAAATGAGTCAGCGTTCAACGAAATGGCAGGGCAGTGATCTCTAGCCAGCATATACTGAGCTCTTGTGTGCAGGGTACCAAGCCTGACACTTTTCATGCATTATAAAGTTTGTCCCTCAAAAATCCTCTTTAAGGTAGTTATTATTACCCACATTATACGGACAAAGAACCCCAGATCCAGAGATTTTATTTGCCCCAAGGACACACAGTCCAAAAATACTGCAGATAGGATGTGAATGCAGTGAGGGTGAATCAAGAACCCAAGCTCTTCACCAACAGCTGAGTAGGGCAAATGGTGAAAACTTCAGGAGATCAGTGAAGGGAAGGATTCTTGTGTGCTGGGGTGGGCTGCAAAGGAGTCAAAGCAGAGGAGGAGTCTGAGCAATGCCAAGAAGCATGGAGAAGATTCTGAGAATCCTTGCCACGTGAGGGAAGCCCACACTGCCCGTTAACCATGATCTGCCAGCCCTGAGGAAGGGGACTTGGCTAGGACGTCCACAGAGTGTGTGCATGCACCCACCCCCAGTCACTGCACATGGGTGGGCCCTGGGCACCTGCAAGCGGTGGCATCAGGCCCTGGCTGGAGGTGCTGGCTGCAGGCGGCTTGGTGAGGGGCCAAGGGCCTGAGGCAGGTCCATTACAACACTTTGGGGGAGACACATCAGGAGCATTCTAGCTGCCCCCCCTGAAGCCTCCCCCACATGCAAGATGGTGGGACTCAGCACAGTGGGCATCCTGGAAGGGGCAGGCATCGGAGACCCTGAGTCCAGACCTGGGCTGCAGCCCATACCAGCTACAAGCCTTGAGACAAATCTCTTAGTCTTAGAGCTTTGGTTTCCTCATCCTTGACATGGAATACTAGTGCTGACCTCACGGGATCTTATATGATTAAATGAGCTATGGGTTGGGAACATATATGAAAATGCTGGGTGTGCTGTGGGCATGTGATAAATGCCATTAGGGATGGAAGTTAAAGGTAGTGGGAAAGGTGACAACAGGGGAAGCAATCTGGAATAAATGAAGCCCATTCCACCACAGGAGGCCGTTCCTTTCTCCCAAATCAGCCAAGCAAATGGGGGCTCCTTGCCAAAGACATGAACCTCACAGAGTGGCTCTTTCCCACAACAAGGACATGGCCATTTTCTAGCAGTAGACTGAACACATGCTGCTTTCACTGAGCACACTCTTCTCTCACAATTCCCCACACCCAGTGGGTCCAGAGCTCACCTGAAATGCTGGCTGCTAACAAAAAGGTTAAAGGAATCATAAAAATGTATATCTTTTCCCACAAAGATCCTTTTAATACATCTTTCTGTCCCTCGTCTGCCTCCCACCACACACACACACACACACAAACACGCATATATACACACCACACACAAACACACACCATCTTTCTGTAATGGCAGAGAAAACCAAGGTCGCCCTTAGTCCTGGCCTATAGCCCAGTTTTGTGCAAATGCAGGTCCCATTTGCCGTCAAAATTTACTCCAAACTTCAACACACACAGTCTTTCCTTGCAAGTCAGGGCTGGATCCTAATCTCCAATGCTGACTGACTACAGAAAGCTGCCCAGAGAAATGGCTAATTCCTAGAGACTCTTCCCAAGGAGAAGATGTGTGAAGCATTTCTGGGCTTGACTCAGAACTGAAGTGGAACCACCCCACCCTCACAGAGGGAGCCCCGGCAGCTGTGACCTGGAAACAGCTCCTTTTGTTCTTCCCTCCTCCCCACGGGAGCCCACAAAAGGCAGGAGGGGGTTGCCGTGCTGCCATCTTTGCCTGTCTTCCTGGTGGGGCCTTTGCCAGCTCAGACCACTGCTCTTTGGGCCAGAGGTGTCAGAGCTGGAGCAGGGAAATAGAGTGTCTGGAGCAGATAGAAGAACAGCCTAAAATTCAGAACAAGCGCTGCTGCTCAAATTGTCAGATTCATTTCGAGATTGCAGAATGTGCTGGCGATATATTTCTGAAGGGCAACCCCAGTGTTTTTGAGATGCATTTATTCCGTCTTCTGGGTGTGGGGAGGAGACAGAGCTAGCTCAGCAACCCCACGACCTGCATCTGTGCCGGTCACTTCAGCATGGGCTTGAGAGTCAACCAGGCTGGAAAAGAACCTCTAAGCCTTAAGTTGGAAGGGTCCTTCCCTTGATGGTGCCCAGTGGTGATGGCCCCTGTGCACTTATCACATGTTAGCACGCCTCTTCCTCTACCCATTGAGCCACAGCATAGCAAAAGGCATTTGCTGCACAAAACAAATAAACTGTGCCAGCATAGAAACAACTTCACTGGATAATCTTAGGGAAAGTTGGAAAGTTTTCAGGTAAGATAGCAAAATGTTGACTCAAATCACTCTTTCCACAAGGGACTTGTTACGTGGTGCTAGGAAAGTTTCACCATCTCTCTGTACCTCTGAGTACATCTCTCCATACCTCTGTACATCTTTAAAGGGCTGTTTTAAAATGGGTTCTTCCAGAAGCAGACCCTTAGATAGAGATTTGCATGCAGATGGTTTATTTGGGAGAGGACCCCAGGAAATATCGGTAGGTGTATGGTGAAGTGAGGTAGTAAAGGGACGGAAATCCATAAAGGGTGCGTTATCAAGCCGGCTGACTCTGTGTACGATTGGAGCTTAAGCATGCTGGCACATTCTGGGAAGCAGTCTGGAACAGGCACCTCACAGTTACCATACCTGAAGGGCAAGGCAGCTTGGGGGTTTACCCCCCAGTTCCCTCACCCTGGCCGAGGCTGCTCCTAAAGAGCACTTCCAGCTGCCAGCTACCCGGGGTCAGAGCAGGCTCTGGCAGCCAGAGGAAGCCCTCTCAGCCAAGAGGTGCAGGTGCTGGCAGCAGTAAGGCAGCCACCTGGCTCTGAGGGGAGGGGACAAAGGGGGCTGGATGGGTGCTGATGGCATCTGCCACAAAGGCCCTGTGCAAACATCCTCAGGCTGCAGAGCTTAACGTTCTCCATGATTTTGGGGCACAGGTATTGAAGGATAAAGCATTGTTGGCTCCTTTTTATATTTGGGACAATCCTGTTGGCCAGTGTCAGCTAAAGGTTTCCCTAGTCACTTCCCTGGTCTTATCGCCACAGAGTCGGGGTGGGGGGAGTGGGGTTGGTGCGTGAGAGTTGCTCAGAAGGAATGGGGCTTAGAAGGCCCTTACCTGGAGCATAACACGCTCATGCTGCCGCCACGTTTCTGCTCAGAGCCCCCCATCCCCTCCCTGGGGTGTCTTCCTCTCCTCTCTGTGTCTAAATCCTACCTGTTCAAATCCTACCTCCCCAGGTTAGGTCCCTTTACTCCTCCAGCCCAACCTTCTCAGAATGCCCACTTGAAGCTCTCACACTTAGAGCCACTCTAAATAGCCCTCAAATGAGCCTTTCTCAAATTGTATTCTGCAGGGCATTTAATAGGTGCTCCAGGAAAAAACAAATGCCAGAGGAAGGCAAATCAATCTGCACAGCAACCCTCCCTAACCCATACTGTACCTCCCTCTCTTCCTCCTGGAGATGCACATCTGCAGACAGAAGGCTCTGAGAAGAGCTGCAGTTAAACAACAAACCAATCCCTGCTTGAGTTGGCTTAAGCTAGTGTTCTGAAGTGTGTGCCCCTCTGTTTGCAATCCAGCAGTAACATCTTGCAGAACACAGCTAGGGAACCAGTGCCTTTGTTACAAATGTCAGTGAGCAAGTCCTTTGGGAGTGAGCTCCTCGAACAAGGAAGTGGGAAGCCCCTGAGCCGGGGGTAACATGGTTTGTGGAGGTGCCCCCAGGTTGTTCATCCCCAACCTGCCTGGCAACCACCTGCCATAGCTGGTGTTTCCTGGTTTCCTGAAGTCGGACATCCTGTTCACCCCACTAGATCCACTCTTTTTAACCCCCTTCTTTACATGGCAGACAAACTCCAACTCCTCCTTCAAAGACCAAGGGAAACATCAAGCAGACCAGTTAGCAGCCTCTGCTCTGGGCAAGAGAAGGCTGCGTACACCCCCCCATCAACAGGCCATAGTTCACGGAGGGGACAAGGCCGCCTGCATCCAAGTCCAGCTCTGGTTCCTGCTAGTCACATCCCCCAGGGCCTCAGTTCCCTACCTGTAAAATGGAGACACTAATAAAATGGAGGTGCCAAGAAACAGAATTGGATGAGCTAATACAACTGAACATCACATGAAACAAGCCTCTCTCAATAAATGTTACGTGTGTGGCAGCTCGCATCACACTTTACCAGGATGTGCCAGACATATCCATCTCCCCCTCAAAATGTGTGCATTCTTGGAGAGCAGCAACTGCGATTTCTTGCAGTGCAGTGCCTAACATAACAGGGCTTGCTCAGAAAAACACATTTAGGAAAAACGAATGCATGGCTATGCTTTCTATTTTATCTCTGTCTGACAATATTTCTGACAAGAAAATGTATTATTAAAACATATCCTCTTCACTTCAAGGAAAATGACCTGTTTTCTCTAACTGGTTTTCATCTTCTCACCCCGACTAGATTAGCCTCCCGGGAGACCCTATCACCGTTGGAGGTGAGTTTGGCTACCAGGGCCTCTCATCCATGGGTCAGTGTCATTCAGGTCACCACAGTCCTGGAGTCTCAGCAAAGTCAGAGAAGCCACTGACTTATCAGCGTGGAGAGGCCCTCATCCGTCCCCCCTTGTTGCCAATAGTGACAATAGTGGGACTGTCAGGTAGGGTCTGCCTCACAGAAATCCTTCCAAGATCTAGACATCAATCCCACCCACCCATAGAGCGCTCCACTGGTGAACAACTGACGAGGACATCTGAGCACATCTTTCTTTAAGAAAGTTTAACGTGTCCCTTCTACAAAAATTCAATAAATCAGAATTCACAGGCATAAAAATAAACAAGTGAGAAAATGAGCCTTCACATTGCTAAAGGAGTCACCACAGCATTTCTTTAAATATCACTCTCCCAGGTATATTCTAAATGTCGTTGTAATTTTCTTTTGCATGAAATTCTCCAATGGCTGCATATAGTGGGGTTAAGGACCCCTTTTCATGGCTGATATTTGCTTATTTAAAAAACAGCTTTATTGCATTATAAGTTACATGCCATAAGCCATTTTCTAAACCTAGATATATTAATAGTGTAAGGTGTTTGGGTCATGCGTCCCTTCGTCAAACGTTCGGGGAACATCTCTGTAACACCCAGCACTCTACGTTTATCGGCGTGTGTGTTTACATCTTTCTCTCCGCCATCCTCCTGCCTTGCTCCTGAAAGGATTCTGGCGGAACATGACCTGTTCCTCTCAGGGAGGCTGCAGGAGAGCAGGCCGCGCGAAGCGGGCGCTGGGGCTGCTCCCTGCGCCCAGGCAGCTGTGTGGCCATGACGCAACACTCGAAGCAGCCATCTAAGGACTGTGGGGACTCGGCCTGGAGAAGCTGGAGGGGAGGGAGACCACTGAGGCCCCTCAGCAGTGTTGGTGCTATGTCCTACAGGGATGACCCCATCCCTTTTTGCACCCCCACAAACAGTTGAAGGTTTCCTCCTGCTCGGGGAGGTGGTGGGTCTGCCACCATCAGGGCCTGGAGGGCGTCAGGCTGAGCTAATCTCTCGTGGTTGCGATTTCAACACCAGACCGTGTGCACGAGCACCCGAGACCCCAGTGGCCAGCTTGGGAAGCACCATTTACTTCCAACAGGGCAGCCGGGTAGCCCAGAGGACAGATGGCTTGAAAGAGGGTCAGAGGTCCTGGGTCGAGTGTTGACTCTGCCACTTGCTCACTGTACACATGGTTGGGTTCTTGATCTCTTGAGTCACTGTTTCTTCTCTGGTAAATTCCAGAAGTGGAATTGACTGTATCTATAATCCTTTCCAGGTCGAATATCCCATGATTCTGACATACAGCCCAGCCCCACTCTGATCATAGAATATCTTTCCAGAGAGGTGCCTTCTACTATTCTTATCACTGAAGGTAAAAATTCACCATTAGTTCCCCCACCCCCCACCCCAGCCTAATCATGCTATTACCACAAGCTACTGCTGATTAGTGGGTAGATAAATTTTATGTGAGAAGACTATTCCTGAAGATTTCACAAAAATTCAGATTAATTTCTTGTAAGAATAAATGTACAAGAGTCATATTATTTTGAATAGTGCACACAAAGTGAGATTTTATTAATTTTTTGAGTTGTACAATTTCAAATTTGCATAATTCAAAATCCCATTAAATGTGTGTGTCTTGAATATTCCCTCTGAAAGGATTAATATAGATTTTTTAAATCCTTCAGGGAGAAGGAATGGAGGTAATAGGAGAGAGGGGTGATGACACAGGGTCAAACTTGGTGGAGAAAGACCATGGCAGAAATAAAGTCTGTGTTTGCAGGGATGCTATAGAGAGAGCATCCAGAACCAAGTAAATTAGGACTCTTTTCTAACTCCCTAGAAAGATCCAGCAGTTCAATACCATCTTCCTTTGGTAATCATTCTGCATTTGATTTTAGATGATTGGCCAATTTGGGGGCTAGATTTCTTTTTTCATTTTCTTAATTGAAATTATTCCAGGCTTGGATATGTTAGAAAATGTTGAACCCAAATTTTAAAATCCCTAAATAGCCAAATCCTCTCGTTATCCCTTGGCCTATGGAAGCCATTTTGTGCATTTCAAAATGGTTGACAGGAATTTTCAGAGAAGCTGTCATCTGAAATCAAACCAGGAAATTAGATGAGCTTCAAATCTGAGACTTTGTGTTTAGAGCCATAGCTAGAAACTAATGGATGTGTTTTCCAAATCAGCAAAATCAAGAAATTCCTCCCTAAATCTTCCCCTCCACGTCCCATGCACTGGCCCCTTTGAATTGTAAGAGCTTGTGAATATGACTTTATTCACAACCCTTTTCTGGTTTCCAAGTAGCTCCTTCTCCAAGATGAGATTACAAAGCTTTGAAAATTAAAAGCATGCTACCCCCCTCCCGAACAGCTATACCCTGACGAGGTGCTCTATTGAAATGGAAGGAGTTGGCTTTATAGCAGCCTTCCTCTTGGAATTATGGATGGGAACATTTATAACAATACAGCACTTGCCTGGACAGGTGAACATTGGCTAAGTTTTTAAAGGGGATTTTCACAGGCTAGGTCAGCAGGGAGATGGATGGATGAGCTGCGGTGGATACAATTATTTGACTTTCTGAGCTGTTCTTTGAAGCCTCCAATGCGCTTAATAGAAAGAAAAAAATAACAATCCCCTTTACCAATCTTTTGTAGTTCAATCTTTATTGTTTCCACTGAAACCCCAAAGAAAGTGGATAAGAATCATAGCATTTGTGTAATTTATATAGGTCTGTGTTTTGAAGTGTTGATGGTTAAATGGGATGAAAGAAAGATTTTTCTCTACTCTGAGGAAATCAAAGGAGGGATTTCTGAAGCTTCTAGTCTAACCCAAAGCAGTCCTGGGTGATATGCCCCTGATACATGCCTCCTTTGCTACCAGATGCAGCATAGAAATTAGAACAGGCCACCAAATGAGGAAAGTTAGACCAGATCATAAAGAAGCCAGCCTGTAGGCAAATTAAGACTTTTTGTGAAAACTGAGAACATGACTTACAGGAGGAGAGAAGCTTTCTTTTATTTGCTGGGTTCTCAATCACTCAGTACCCAGTGGGCTCATCAATGGGCTAGTTGGGCCAACCATTTGCAGGACTGTTTTTGGCTCAGGGCAAACGAGAAGTCCTGGTAAATATTTACACATTGATAGCTGAGTGACTGACCTGATCTAGGGGGCAATTTCTTAATTTCGCTGATTTGGAAAACACATCCATTAATTTCCTGGTCTGAATAACTGGATATTAACTTTAAATTCTTTGTGACTTTAGGAAAATTATTTGTCCTCTCTGAAGCAGTCTTCTCCTTTATAAAAATGAAGATAACTATACCAAATAACAGTCTGGTTATATCAACGATCTCGATGGCCACATTAGGTCACCAGCGGCTACTTTACTTGATCGTTTGCCAATCTGCTTTGAGGGTAGAAAGACAGAAAAACACTAAATGCATTTGGACAATTTTTGCCAAACCACGTAGGATGGCCACTGTGGGAAGAACTGGTGAGAATTTGGGGAGTCGGTAATGTTTTCTGCTGACACTAAGTGTTCCTGAAACTGTGTGCTGGGCCTCTGCAATGAGAACCGCTCACCATAGGGAACTGTTTGTTGGGTCTTCAACCCCGAGTTCTGAGAACAGCAATTTCCCACCTTCTACAGTCATCTTAACTGGTGACGATGTCAACAGTGCCAACGGTAGGTCCCCGGAGACCGCCGCACAGCTGCCCTTGAATTTAGGGGTGGACATGGTTTCCTTATGTGGGGATGGGGAAAGAGTCAGCATTCGAAATCCAGGGAACTGGGAGGAAGGGAGGTGCAAAGAACAGGCACCCGACTTACTTGGGAAATAGGAGAGTTCTGAGGGGAGCTGGGCTCGCCAGCCCGGGAAGTCATTGCCTCTATGATCAAGCTGCTCCCACCTCTCCACGGTCCTAGAGATCCTGGTCTGGACAGACGTTTTCTCGTCTCCCTTCTCCACAGAATCCCTGGTAGGTGCTCAGTGACATCTCAGCCCTGCTGTTCACCTACCCAGATCTCAGCTCAGAGCCCAGGCAACGCTTGCCCTTCCTTCTACGGAACTGCCCTGCCGCCACTAAGCTCCTCTCAGGTACACACACCGTACACGTAAAACCACTCAGTGGTGCACACAAAAACACATACCTGCAGACACTAGCACACATCCGTCAGCACACAGATGACATATGCATGCACCATGCACGGCAGCACATACACATGGGGACACAGACACGTACCCTCGCATGAACACAGGTACACACACTGGCCCATATACTCGCCAGTAGCCACACTGCAGCTTCGGGGCTCATGCTATTCCCACAGTGGTTCACCTGGCTCAGCACCCTCTCCCAGGAGCAGGCTGCTCTGGCCGTTCTGTCTCCCGGGGCAACAGGCTGTAATGCCCCCTTCCCAGGTTGTCTTTTCCATTCTTTCTCTAATATCATCTCTCCTCTCCAATTCGCCACCATCACTCCCAGCCCAGATAATGCAAGGGCAGTTCTAGCTCAAGGCTAACTCACCAGAGCTAGTACAACATGACGTGGTGGGGAATCGGTAAAATATAGGAACATACAGTAGATTTCTAGTGTCTGTGCAGTAAAGAGGAGGTGTCAGTTTACATTCTGACCCTCTCCCCCAGTATGATTTGGCAAAGGCAATGCACCTGCAGCCTACTGCCCCTACAAATGTCCTGTTGAAACTTCCAAACACTTCTTTCCTAAACTCTCCTCCCAGGGTCAGCTCTGAGCATTTCCACACCTAAGAACCATGGATATTTGCCTCTTTAATGTTTCGTGTATTTTGCTCTGAGCCTCAGATTTCTTATCGTGGTTTGCTTTGCAAAACAGTTTGCACCCCCCAAGCCCAGCCCCACCAGTTGCAAGTGGATCCAAGACTGAAATATGACATAAATAAGTGAGAATTGATTAGACATTTGTCATTCAAAGGCAATTCTCCCATCCTTCAAGAATTTAGTAAAAGACCAAATCTCAACTCAGGGTCTATGTGTAACAGTATGCTATTCTTTTAGAAAGCCTTACACACAAAACCTTACATACCATATGAAGATACAGTATCACCAAACAGATCAATTACAGCTGATTATTCAGGGCCGAAGCCTCTCAAATCCGATTTAATTTGTAACTCTGTGGAAGGTGACAGATACCTGCATAAGTAGCAAACTGCTGAACTACAAACCATCTCCTTCAAAAAAAGCTCCAAAAATAGATATATTTATTCAGATAAAAATGGATTTAGCAAATTTGGGGAAAATGTGAATTCAGTACTATATTAACAACCAGTATTTCATGCTTAGCAAAAAAAAAAAATTACATCAAGTGAAGAATTCAGCATCCAAATAATTATTTCTTACCCCCAAAACTGTGAGGAAAATAGTAATGTGCTTACTAAGGGGAATACCTTTAAAAGCCAGCCTCAGAACTCAGTCATTGGGTATATGATATTGCAAATTGATGAGCAAGGCAGAGAGGCCGTATAGAACATTCTAGAGTGTGTCCTGAACAGGCATCAGAGAAACTTTGGAGCTTGCTTCTACTCTTGGGCGAGTCACCATTTATAAAAGGAGACTCCTACTACCTTTTCTGCTGCTTGCCACAGGGTTATTATGAAGCCCATCTAAGTGAAGGCATTGGAAAGTGCTTTGTAAATCTGAAGGGAAGATTGTCCTGATGAAGAGAATGGCGGTCGGGACTGGGCAAGCATCCTACCTGTCCTTGTTTTAATGCTTTCTATTTATTTCTTCTCCTTGAGCCTGAAAATTGGTTGCTGAGCAGCACAAATCATAGCAGGCAAGCAAAGTGGAAAGCAGACACACCTAACATTTTTACCACTGCAATTCAGCTGCTTCAAGCAGCAATTGGCTTCTTTTCCAGTCAGTTCTCACAAACAAAGCCCTTCCATGGCCCCAATAAATCAGAAGCCCATCCACAATCATAAAAGACAAGTCAGGAAATGTCAGACTTCATCCCTGGAACTTGCACAACAGAGGTTCCCACTAGAGAGTTAAAAACATTGTGATAAAGGGGGAATCCTGATTTTAAAAGTACTTGGAACTGCAGGAAAGAATGAAATTTAGGTTCCTAATTATCTGAGCTAATACCCCTGAGGGGCTGGGGGAGGGTGCTAGGTAACCAAATGTTCTTAAAAACTTTGTGATTTCAAGCCATACACAATCCATTTTGTACCTGAAAGGGGTGTTCAACCCTCTCATTTTACAAATGAGAAAACTAAAGCTTGGAGAGAAATTTCTTGCCCAAGTTTAGTGGCAGAGGAAGGAGGAGGAGAAAGGATTTTAGTACCAGTGTTTCCACTTTATCATATTGGGAAAATGATATTCTTTCTAGTTTGCCGACTGGGAAACTGAGGCCTCAATGATAATGGCTACTATTTATCAAGCACCTTTTATATGTCGGCACTTCCGAGCAGTCTCTCCAACCCACAGTACCCTGCGTGAGCTAGACATAATCACCGCCATCTTACAGAGGAAGAAAGAGACTCCGGAGGTGGGCCTCACTGACAGGGAAAGGCCGCTGGAGGAACCAGGACTTAGATTCACATCCTTCTGGCTCCATAGCCTCCACTCCCCCGCCGCCATATTGCCTGCTTCAGAAAACACGGAGACACTTGCCGATGGTCACAGAAAATTACCAAAAATGTCTCCTTTCCTGGAGGGGATTGTTTCCAACAGAAGTCTAGAGTATCTGAAGTGAAAGGCCCTTCTACTTTAACCTCTTCTTCTAATTGTCAGTTCTGAGGAAATTAGCCAAAGAAAGTAATTCAAAGGAATTTTTAAAAGCTACATTTCTGAAGATTTTCTTATAGGGTTAGCTATACTAACAACAATTAGAAACAGTCCAAATGATCAAAATAATGAAGAAAATATGATGCAGGTAGTCTAAGGGAGTTTACATAGCAATTAAAACATTCATGAAACTAAGCATGAAAAAAATGCTTACAATAAAATATTAAGGAGAAAGAAAGCCTATGAAACTTTTTTTACAATAATCACAACTATATAAAATGTATATGAACTTGTAAAAATATTGGAAGGAATACAAAGAAGTGAAAATGGAAAAGTTATTGGGCTGGGATGGTAATACTATGGATTTTAAAAATTTTTAAACTTCCTTCAATGATTTTATGATACTTTTGTTAAAATACTTCAAAAATTAGGGGAATAGGGAAAAGTGATAATACCTGGAGCATCTTCCTAGTAAATTAAACAACAATAGTTAGATATCCTGCCTTTTTTCTTCTTTCCATATTGTGAGGCAATTGGGCAACTTGTTCTATGCTATAACCAAAAAACTTTTCTTTTTCTCCTTGAGGCCGTTCACTAGTTAACAATCTCCAACTGTGATAGCCTGTGATAGCCTGGTTTGTTTTCTGCTTTTCCCTAGTGACAAAGCCAACTCAGAAAATGAGCTGCTTTCTTTCTTTTTCAGATATTATATTAGTTAAACCATATGAAAGTATCCTTTCTGTGCGTCCAAAATGATCAAATATCAGAAAGTGCATGTGGCTCAACCATGAAATTTTAATAACGGCAGGACTTTATCTTAAACAGTCTTTGCCATACATTTCCAATTGTCCCTTTCACACAAATTGGCCTGTCCATTCCTCCAGTTTAATTTCTGTTTTTTGCTCTCTCTCTAAGGTACATGGTCTAAAACTAAGTCGTCTAGAGGAAAGGTCCAAAATAATAGCAACCCTGTATACTCTCAAAATAAATCAACGTTGCTTTAATCATATAAAATTATCTAGATTTCCTTCATTCATCCACCTCTTACTTCACTCAACAAATACTTATTAAGCATTGACCCTTCCCGGCTCTGTGCTAAGTGCTGAGGATGCAGAAGGGAATGAGACAGGGGTTTCTTTTCCCTCAGGGAACATGAAGTCGTTTTTTTAAGGCTAGAAGACGCAGTTATGTACATGCAGTGACTAAATTAATCATTTCATCACAACTAACAAGTTAAATGACGCTCTAACCTTTTTAAGCCAAACTGACTGAATGTTTGCTCAAATGGATTAAATCTGCCATCACTTTAGTGTTCAGAAGAACTAGCCTTGAACCAAGCAGAACTAAGGACATTATTTTGAACTATCCCTAGAATTTATGTCATCAGTGGCTGACCCATAGATAAATAAGGATAGGTAGAAAAAGGATCACCCAAGTGTGTGTTTGGACAACTCTAATCCAAGACAGCTCCCTAATGGTACAAGGGAGCTTATAAATAAAATAAAAGTCACAAGGCCGGGTGACTACTTAAACTATGTATCCCACAAAAATTAAATCTAATTTTTTAAAGAACCAAAGCAAAAAAATAAAAAGAATTTTTAAATAACGACAGCATTGGTTATTCACCCAAGCCAAAGCTTCCCAGCACTGTTTCTGGGGGATATTTAGCAGCAGCAGACATGGTCTCTAGGCCAGAAACTCTGACAAACACCAAGGGAGAAAATTTAAGTAGCTCACCGAGATGAGCAGCGACAAGTGATTGGAGGTCAAAATAAACCACTGGTGAAAATGCCACCGATGAAAAAACTCATACTGGCATTACCTGGAAGTTCCCCTCAACTCCAGCTCCCAGAAACTGTAGCAAAGATTTGGTGTTCCAAAAGTTTGCACTGAAATACCCAGTTACCATGTGCTCATGGCAACAATTTGGCTTTGAAATTTGGGCGGCCACCCCGACCGGTACCAGCCAGGTGACCTTAGTTTCTAATTTCCTTCCCCTTAGCTATTTATATCATATATATTTCAGTCATATTTTCAGTTTGGGAAGAATAATCCCTGATAGAGCAAATATCTTCAAAAAAAATAAAAACAGTAGCTGCAACGCTCGTCCTACAACCAGCCAAGCGGGGATGGGGTTAGGGATGGGGATAGGGTTAGGGATGGGGATGGGGTTAGGGATGGGG